>JASDQU011179450.1:26408-42454 GCA_032191745.1 Picea mariana | reverse complement strand
GTGTAAATACTTCATGGGGTATAAACACGGCTGAAAGTAAAAGACCTATAAATTAGGAAGATAATCAGGCTCCACAACCAACACTTTACCCCTACATCTATGATTTGGCTTCCAAGGCACTTTACAACTATAGAAACGCTCCCTGCATCTAATGGGTGTAGGCTCCATCTATGCCCCTGTCAATCCACTCGCTAGTAATGATGTATCTAGATCCTTATCTGATTTTCCCCTTAGGCTGGCAGGAAAACCAGCTCTGATACCACTGTAATGTTCCTTGCTTGGCTAGTCTAGGAAACGGTGCCAATGTGTGTGTAGGATCAAAGGTTTACAACATATAAATGATCATACAAATAATAAACGTGACAAAGGACTCCAAAGTTTGTATTATGATATCTCTGTGGATTACAAAATGGTCGAATGTGATTGAATAACTGACAATACTCGACTACATCAACATACAAAGGATCTTAGCCGGAATATAAATAAGCAACTGCGGCTGAATAAAATAACAACACTCGGCTAGATCAAAAGACAAAAGGATCTTAGCCAGAATACAAATAAGAAACTAAAAGATAATACCCGAAATATGGGAGCACTGCGGAATCAATGAAGAATGATGGAATACCTAGATGATCTTCCTGGTGACTAGGGTGTGTCTTTCAACACCAAAATCAGCCAACTGGTGTCTTCCTCCTGGAATACACTGAACTATCTCTCTTGAGATGCGCCTCTTCTCCTCAATGACAAGTCATAATCTGCATAATGATGATATAGGTCACTGACTCTTCTCTTATAGCTTTCCAAAACCCTAATTCACTGTTGAAACCCTAATTCATTGTTGACATTTTCCCTCCAAGTGACTTTTACTTTAAATCACTTAATTAATTAATTAATTAATAATTTTACCTCTAAAAAGTTATTTATCCATCCTTATGGCTTCTCCGGCCACTGAAAGTCACTTCTCATCATCTTATCCTGTAGTGCTCTTCTTCCCGATTCTGATGAGCTATTACACTAAGATATTTCTCCAAGTAATATGCCCATTATGACCTTCTTAGTGAAATTAATTAAGATATGACCCATAGTAACTCAAAATTATGGAAATCGTCGGAATGCAACGAAACCAAATCCAAGTTGTGCGAAATAGATCCTGATGATGAAAAATGCAAGTCGGGCCCAATAAAACCCCTCAATATCTCCCGAACTCTCGGTCACGCCTATCTGGCTACTCTGGTAGGCATAACACTCTATAAAGTTATAATGTCCCAAAATGGGGACATTACATATTGGTACATGGTATGGTACAGGTTGATGTACATGGTATGGTAAAGGTTTCGATACATGGTTGATGGTTGATGTACATGGTTGATGTACATGGTTTGGTGATGGTTTTAGTATCCATGTGAGTGGATCTGGTTACAACTAGCTGATGATGGTATAATAGTGATAGAGATAGTGACAGGGATAGTGACAGGTTGGATGATTGGTAGATCATCAATTACAGGTTGATGTGATAGTGATAGGTTGATGTGACAGAGACAGAGACAAGTTTTTGATCAGTGGTAGTGACAATTGATTCTACACTTATATTTTAGGGTGGTATGATGGGGAAAGGAAAGGGGTTTGTATCCTCATTCCGGTTGGTGTTGGAGAATTCAGGGAGTTGTAGCTTCCTTCAGGTTGGTGCCTGAAAATCAGGGGGTCGTATCTTCCTTTCGGTTGGTTCTGGAGAACACAGGGAGTTGGATCTTCCTTCAGGTTGGTGCCTATAAATAATGGGGTCGTATCCTCCTTCCAGTTGCTGCTGGAGAAAACAGGGAATTGGAGCTTCCTTCAAGTTGGTGCCTGTAAATAAGGGGGTCCTAGCCTCCTTCTAGTTGCCGCCGGAGAATTTAGGGAGTTGTATATTCCTTTAGGTTGAATTCTATAAATAGGGGGTTTGTTCCTCCTTCCAATTGGTTCTAGAGAATTCAAAATTTGGTGCTTCCTATGAATGTATTCTTGATATATATAAGAAAGAATTTTATGGTTTTATCCCATTTTGGTTTCCACGTAAATTTGGGTGTATTGTGTATATTTGGTTGTTTATTATGCATTGATGAATGATATTTTTTATGAAGCAATGATATACTGAATGCATAAGTGATAAATATTGAATATTGTTGATAAAGTTGAAGTTTATATATACTGTGATTGAAAGTGGTAAAAAGTTCTCATACTGATTCACCCTTCCCTCTCAGTATTCCAACAATTAGTATCAGAGCAGGTTCCTTCAAGAAATAGTCTAACCACTGGAAGGTAGATCATGGAGAGCACCAATATGTATAAGAATGGAATACCATAGTTTGATGGACAAAATTGTGCCTTATGTAGAAGAAGGATGAAAACATATTTACACGCACATGGATTTGATGTTTGTAAATCAATAGTAGATGGATACAAAGAGCCTACCACTCCCCCAACAGATAACAATATATTAGAAACTCGATCAAAAAAATTCGAGGGATAAAAATTCTATCATGAATGTCTTGGTTGATTTAGTATATGTCAAGGGTATGCATTTCGATTCTGCAAAGGAGATTTGGGACAAAATTCAGAATGTTTATGAAGGAGATGCCAAATTCAAAGCGACTAAGCTTCAAACTTACAGAGATCAATTTGAACAGTTGAAAATGAAGGAAGATGAAGACATTGCAGCTTACTTTTTACGAGTTCATGAAAAAGTGAATTTGATTAAAGGATTGGGAGAAGAAATTGAATAATCTATGATTGTTCAGAAGATAATAAGATCTCTTCCCATGAGATTTTATCATAATATTTCATCCCTAGAAGAAAGAGAAGATCTTGGTAAACTAAGCATGGATGAACTACATGGAATATTTACAGCGTATGAAATGACAATAGAACAAGAGAATCCATCCAAGAAAGAAACAACTTTCAAATCATTCAAGAAGACAAAGAAGAATAATAAGAACAAGTCAAAGTCAATTTGAACCTACATCAATGATTTAGACGAAGATGAAGAAATAGAAAACTTCGTAAGTTGAAGAGAAGAACCGACAAGTAGAAAGGTATGCTTCCCTTAAAATGTTTTAATTGTGGTAAAATTGGTCATTTTGAAAATAAATTTCCTTATGCTAAGAATTCAAATAGTGATGAAGAAGATGATCCCAAGAAAGAAAAGAAATATCAAAAGGGAAACAAGAAAGGAGATAAGAGGAAAGCATTCAATAAAAATCTCTACTCAAGAGAAGACAAATTCTCATCTGATGAAGATGATGAAAGCGATAGTGACTCAGAAAGAGTACTCTTTATGGCTACGAAAACTAATAAAATAACTCTTGGAAGCGACGAAGAAGAAGGTGAAGTGGATCTTGAGGAAAAAGTAATCAGTGCCTTAATTGAGCTGAAGAAAGAAAGGAAAAAAAACAAATCATTCAAAGATGAAATCATCTCCTTGAAAACCCAACTTGAAGAAGAAAAGAGAACAAAATAAGTAATGCAGATCTAGATGATAAAGAAAGAAAAGGAATGTGAGAAGCTTGAAAATGAATTCGTGACATTGAAATTTGAAGTCAACAAGCCTAGAAAGAACTTGAAAATTTCTCAAGTGTTAGAAAACATTATTAACAGTCAAAGGCCATACAGTGACAAATCTAGACTAGCATACAAGAATTTTCATTTTGAGGAAGGTTCAAGCTCCATGACAAAAGAAATAGAACAAAAGAGTTATGTAGAAGTTCTAAAAGAAAGGAATCATGGTCAGCAAGAGTCAGAGAGGAATGAATACAAAAGACCTTCTACACTCAGGCACTAAGGAAACAACCAAAGAGAAGATTGTGATCATCCAAGGCAGGAATTCAAAAGGACTACACCACAAAGAATATCATTCACTCCCAGGTTTCAAAATTTCTTCTTGGGTCACTGTTTTACATATACTAACATTAGACATAAAGTTGTATATTGCAGAGCATATGGAAGAAATTTTCAAGTAAGATATGGTTATGTGGCTCTCTCCAATATTTAATGTTACAAATGCCACAATTTTGGTCACGTAGCTCAAAATTGTAGAAGCATGGTAGAACCTCCCATGAAGGAAAACAATGATGTCAGATACATGAAGGTTTGGAGAAGAAATGAAAACCAAGAAGAGTGGGTGAATGAAAACCAACTCTCAGGCATCATACTCTTAGGATTTGTAGTGGTGAAAGATCATGATGAATCTACAGGAAACGAAGAAGATGTTAGAATTCAGGAAGATTATGAAGAGGAAGATTACTTGCATTAGGGAGACTTCCTCCACCTTTCTGGTCCATCCGGCTTGGAGACTCCCAACAATACAAATATTGAAGAGGGGTAGTATGAGCAACAACTCTACAGATCAAAGAAATATCTTTCGAGTATTATGAATTGTTTGTTGCTTTTGGGAAAGCAGTTTCAGAGCGGTTTGATGACAGAAGTGCAGAATGTATTATTGTTTGAGGAGAAGCTTTTGAAACACATTACCATACAGATATCAGTTGACTATTACAAAGAATATTATTGGCATAGTTTTCAGGCATGAATTCATGATTTTATAGAGGATTCCATGCATATTCAAACGGGGACATATTCAGTATATATTGTTGTAGACATGTAGAGTCTGATTTGTAGATTGAATAAACAACTTGAAAAGCAGGAATATGTAGTGATCATTTACAGAAGATTCGAAGAAGTATTCAGAATGGTAAAGTGACAGATGGGCCATCATTGTGTGCAATTGAGTAGCAAATTCATGGACAATTATTATGACACATTGACAAAGATGATTTCAAGAGACATTTGGTAGGTATATTAGAGAGTACATAAGACATGACTCAGAGAAGATGCATGATAATGCATGGAATTATATTGACAGGTAGAATCAGTTAGTCGCGGGAAGGAAAGAATTGAAAGGAAAAACAAGAAAAGGGAAGAGAATTCGTCAGTAGGAAAAATATTGTAAGAGGAAAGTATGATCATTGATGTGAATTTGACAAGCCATGAAGACTTGAAGTCAAGTAACTTTGAATGTTTCTTATATATGTCAGTGAATTACAAGAGGAAGCACCAATGGACAAGAAGCACTGAAAAAAGAGGAAAGGAAGAGTATGCAGGAAGTCCCATATTGATCTACACGGCATCTTGCAGAGAATTCAAGGGAAGATAAATCATCAAAGAAAGATAGCAGGGAAGAAATATTGGAAGCATGAAGATAGAGGGAGACATATCGATAGGGGGAGTTGCCATTTTTCCTATGATGTCAAATAGGGAGAAAGAGAAAGATGAAAAGAGAAATATTGGAAGCATTAAGATAGAGGGACCATCCCCAAGGAAAGATACCCTTTTCCATTGATATCAAAGGGGGAGAGAAACATGAGGAGAGAAATATTAGTTGCATTGGTCACAGGTGGATTATTAGTGTTGGAGTCAATGCCAAAGGGGGATATTGTTGGATACTTGGTTTTCATTGATGTTGTTGGATAGTTGGTTGTCATTGATGTCAATAGATAGAAGTGGTTTTCATTGATATCAACAGATGTGATGGGTGCATTTTAATAAGTATACAAGAATCCCCAGAGGTATGGTCATGAATCCCGAAGTTGTTTGAGGAATAAGTACATGAAGTAAAATTTGAATGGAGGAAACCCACTCATAGATGGATAACCCTTGTCATGTCATTTCCAATGGATGGTGGAACGTCACGTAGTTCCTCACAGTTGAGGAGTTATGAGGTCATGAAGTTGGAAGCCCTGAAGAATGGTTAAGAAGCCCCTAAACAGTTATAACAAGTTGCTACAAGTCATTAATTAAATGGTAAAGTGGTTATAACAAGAAAATACAGGCTGGACCTTAAGTTAAAGAAAGAAGTCACTTGGAAAAGTATAAATACACTTCAAGAAGCCTCTCATTCTTACACACACAACTTTATTGAATATATTTTATGTGAGAACACTTGATCTATTTGGAGAATATGAGGTAGTGATTCTGAGGAAGTGGAGGAAGTGCGAAGGAGAAGTTTTGGGATTGCAGAGGAGAGTGATGGTTTCTAAGAAACCCTATTTTGGCTGACCCCCATGGGTCAGACTACTACCGTCCCACGAAGCAACCCCACGAGTTGTTTAGTGCCTGTCACGTGAGGCCCCACGTGACACTCATCTTGGTCCCATGAGGCTTCTTACATATCTAGAAGAGGATGCTAGTACCAAGTTGTTGAGGTTGAGGAAGAGCTAAAGGTCTAAAATCTGTGTATTAGGTCAACTACATGCTTAAAGGTGTGGTTATATGCATGTTATACATCAGTGATGTTATGGTGCATGCTTGAGGCATGTCTTTAGTATCTTGTTGAGACATTGGTACATGCTTGAGGCACATATTATGTGCATGGTGTGAGGCATATTTGTGGCACATGTATGAAGTATATTTCTTGGTTATATTGATGCATGTTTGAGGCACTTCTTGATGAGGTTATGGTATTGGCTACTATTTTATCTACTCTGATCTTACTTTAATATCATAAGTTGAACCAGGTCCAAATTTAAACAACTTCCAACAAAATCCCTCTAAACCTATCGGCCCCCCTGGTAAACCAGAAGGAAACGCAGTACACAGGGTGCACTGCGTAGTCTCACCTGAGATAGTTCTATGGGTGGATGAAATGCTCAAATGATGGCAACCTGGGAATGAATGGGGATCTGTGATTAACCTCGATGGCCTTTTATCATTCACTAGTTCTTACATCTATATTCATTACACTGTCATTCTTACTCATGCATGTAAAATATCAGAGCTAACTAATTCCTTCATTCATTTATTTAGCATCTCATCATCAACGCCAAAGAAGATACATAGCATTCAGTCACACAACATAGGCCTACCGTGGCTCACCCCTCCTAGGCTATGTCCACAAAGATTTGGCTATTCTTCTCTTTTATTATCTTTGATTCAACCTATAGCACCATGTGCATTACAAATCTTCCTCAAAACAGGTCAAGATATTACAATGAGGCAGACTATATCGCACCAGGATCCTCAACTTGTGATCTAACCCTCAAGATCTACCTTCATCCCTCTCCCCACTTCAACAGATTACAAAATTAGATCGAACTCACAACAATCAACTACTACCAATGGTTGAACACACTAGTCTTCAACCAACTCCGAACCAACCTAACCAAAAATGTATCTCTCCTTACCTAGACCTCCTAGGTACCTATTTATACATATATTCATCTTACCAGCCATTACATTCTCTTACACAAACCCTAACCCTATCCTGGCTAGGTATTATTTCATGTGTGCCTTGCATTCCTTCCTCTCTTGCATGTGCATCTATTTTACACGTGTTGATCCTTATGCATGCGTATTTTCCTCCCACATCATTCCTTTTTGTCCAAGCTATCATGTGCCCAACAGGCCCCCAAAATTGACATCATGACTCGTCCTGAGTCACTGTCTAACTCTCTTGTCTGCCACTTCTTATGTTAGTGCTTTGTACATGTCTACTATCCATTGGCACTACTCCTGAGCCTGGCTACTCTTTTTTTTCATGGCTTCAACCACTTGTGCAGTGACTGGTGATCTTAATATATCACCCCCCTCCAAGTCTATCTATTTGAGTCTTACTTTTGCTATGTTGATTTCCACGACCAATTGTTCTGCCTTTTCCTGTAGGGGATCCAACTGAGCCTGTCATGCAGTTTTTTGTGCATGTACCACTTTTTCTTCTACCTGAAGGTTCTTCATTTTTGTGGTCATATTAATCTTCTCTAGTAGGGACATTTTCCTCTGTCACTGCTTGACATCTTCCATTGCTTCGTGCAATTTATATTTCTTTCCTTGTAGTTCTTGTAGGCTCCCATATTCTAATAGTTGGTTTCATAGCTGGCCACTCTTCTCCAGTAGTTCTTCCACCCTATGTATATTATGTCCGATGTTCTTTGCAACTGTTCTCACTTCTTACTCTCTTTACGCTCGGACTGTTTGGGGAGTTTTAGGTACCACACGCTCCTCTAGTTCCTTGATATGCTCCTTATATTGTTGTAGAGTCTATGCTATCTTTGTTATCTTCTCCTCCGAAGATGTTTCCTCGGATACTGTGTCATCTGAGATAGATTGAAATATTGCATCTATCTGGGTCTCCATATGGTCCACTTTTTGTTTCCCTTCCTGGTTGATGGCTTCCTTCAGTGCCATATTTTCTTCCTATGCTATTTGTAGATTCATCGCATCATACCTTGCTCTGGATTGAATCTCTTACGCAATGCTAACCTGTAACTTATATAGCACCTTTGTTTGTATCTTGGGCATCACCAAGTCTAACGTTTTGTTATCCTTCACAGCCTTTTGTGTCGTTTCCTCATCAATGAACATCATATCTAGTGTTATGATAAAGTTATCATTTCCTTGTACTGTGATTTGTATTGTTTCTCTGACAAGTGCTCCTTCTCTTACTGGCGTCGGTTTATCCTTTTGTTGTTGTTCCACCTTGATCCTCAACTATTCTAGCACGATTTTTACCTCTTGTATCTATTCCAAAATTGAAGCTCGATGGTTTTCCACAATTTTCCATACTTTTGACAATCGATCTTTTACTGTCATGGCTATCAATTCTACATCGCCTGTTGTTAGTGGCATTTCCATTTGTTTCATGTGGGCCTTCGCTTTCTTTCTGGCACCACTTACTTGCTTCGTTGTTCTCTTTCTTTGGGTGTCTGTCTGTTCAGATGCTTCGAGCATCTGTGTATCCATGTTGGTGTCCTTCACAACTTATTCGTCCATGGTTATATCTTGTGCCTTTGTCTACACTTCCTCTACACTCACGTGTCCTGTCGGTCCTCTCGGTGCCTGCTCTATAGCCTATGGATCATGTGTAGGATCACGTTGTGAATTATTTTGTGTCCTAGTCTTATTTTGAATGGATATTCTTGCCCTCGTTGTACCTACTGTTGTTTTCTTTTGTTGGCTAGCGCCATTCCTGCCTATTTGTTGCACGGGGACTATGTTACCCTATGTCTTGACTTGTACAGGTGGCGTTGTGCTTGGGATCTCTGGTACTTTTGACTCCTCAGGCCACTCTTGGACCTCCATGTGGATGTCATGTGTCGTCACGCAGTACTTTAGTTGCAACCATTCCTTGGTGGGGTTCTTCTTTGCCTGTAGCCACATGTTGTGATGTGATGTGTGGAAATTTTCTATATGTCCATACTCCTAGACAATTTCTGGTGAGATCCTCCATGTATTTTCCACATTGTTTTGAATCTTTGTTAAGTATTGTATGGACATGTCATTGTCGAATTTCTTTACCTTGGGTTCTGCAGTGCTTCGCTATGATGTGTAGTGCAGTGCACCACATTTGCATGTCCTTGTGAGGAACACTGTATATGTCGGTTCTTGCCACCCCATATGTGAAATGAGGATGAGTAACCATGAATAGTGGAACTCAGAGCCCCAGTCTTTACATCCTTATAGTATTCTAGGAATGAGTTGAGTAGGTACGGGTCCCAACTCATTGATCTCCGCTTTACGCATTGCGCCGCAACTGCTACTACTCCTATGAAAACTTCTTCTTTTCAAGACTTGCGCATTAATTTGAAACTAAGAAATTTGGTTGTAAAACGAGTCACAAGATCATTTGTGTCATTGATCCCGATTCCTCTTTTCCCCCTCTCTGCACCATACTTTTCTTTAATCTCATCGAAGATGGCCTTTTCTCGAGTCTTGTCTTCTAGGTATTGCTTTGGCTTCTCCCCATCTATGGGTAACCTTGTAATATCTGCGATGAGGTCAACATTGATCAGTATTGGCTTGTCCATCCATAGGATGACTCCATGCACCCTTGCTAGAAACTATTTAACACATGCATTTATGTATTTCCCGTGCCTGAAGTGTGGTATTTCTAAGAGGTTCATGATACATGTGTTTTATAGGCCTAGGATCCACTGTGCAGGCTCCAACAGTGGTGTGCCTGATGGGCCCTCTCCCCTTCTCTCTAGGTAGCTCTGCGCTACCAAATCTGGGAACTTTGTGGAATCTGAGACATCATCGTCGTAGTATTTAAGGCAGTCGACTCCTCCTACCATGTTATCCCCACTTTTTACTTTACTGGGAATTTTCAGCATTACTATACTTAGCTCTTCATGAGTGCGTTGTGTTAGCACTCAAAAGCGCACCATCAAAATTTTAAGCACCTTCATAAATTTTGTGTTAGATTTTCCAAATTCCTTTGGTCCTTTGCCTATGGTCATAGCCTCCCAATTCGTCATCAAGCCTTGAAAATTTCCCATTAATCACTTTGGCCAAAGGTGGTGTGTGCTCAAGTGTCCTAAGTCTATACTAAGTCAAACCTATCTAGCAAATCTAATGCACATACCAAATTCCACATCTAATGCCGATACACAAAGCCCAGCACCAAGCACCAAGACCAAGAGCCAAGCACACTTGTCATCATCTTTAGACATGGGTTAGAATCTCCATGCACGTATTAAAGAGCAGTCTTATAAAGAATGGGGACTTAATGGAAATCAATCTTATGTGAATGGAGACTTTCCTAAAATAGAGGATTTTATTCACAGGGGGGGAAAGTATTGTATCTACTAAATAAACATCAGAGAGTTGTATATGGGCATCAATGTTGTGTTATCATAAACGTGCAGCTACTTGCATGGTTGTTGGCAAAGTGACATAAGCACTTTCATATTGTAAGTGGGAAATGGTCATCAATCCACACTTTCTTAGAAGTTCAAACTAGAGCCGCAATTGTCAAAAAACTTTTTACAGCTCTGGGGTTCATTTCTCCTGCTTGAAGAGGGACGCTTCTAACAAGCTGCAGACCAGGCATTGAGGCATGGATGTGCAGAGGAGGTTTGTTACGGAATCTACAAAACTGTTACACAGGATTGGCGATGTCGAATCTGCAGAGTTATTTCACAGATGGTGCTACGAAATCATCTATATAGTATGTTCTGCAAAATTGTGCTACCTAAGATGCTACGAAATCTCCTAGCCAAACTACATAGTGGCGCTACTGAATCTATAGGAAAATTTGATGGATTGTGCTACCAAATATATAGAGCTGCACAAGATTGGCACTACAGAAACTGCAGACCTGTTTTAGGAGTGGTGCTACGAAATCTGCAGATTTGTTCTAGAGGAGGCGCTACGAAATCTGCATAATTGTTTTGGAAAGAGCGCTACAAAAATTGCTACCAAATTCACTACTAAATGGAGCTATTAACTGGCCCTTACAGTCAAAGGATTCGGATTCATGACTCCTTCTTGACTTTTGATGAGGTGGAGAGAAGCAAGGATCATAGGTGGTAGCATGGAGGAAGCATACGACCACTGGAGGACACTTGTCACTGAAAAAGGAATGCACCTAAGCAAGGAGACATGTCATTTAATTCTTGTTGGAGTGGTTGCCAACATGGCTCCTAAATTGTTGTAGTTTGTTAAAATCTATTAGCACATGTGTTATAATTTTAGTTGTTTTGAAGAATCCTAGGTTGAAAAGGCCAGCTCACACCTCTAGTTGTTTCCTTCCCTCTTTTGATGATAAATACATCTTCTAAATGATTAGAGAGGTACGAATGGTAGAGCAGCGCTCCCTAATTGTAATATTTTTTTACTAAGTAAGTTGTTCTCTCGTTATGTATTGGACTTGAGACATTTTGATCAATAGAAGTCAATTTCTTTTTACATCATATTGTTGCCTCTTATACTGAAATACTCATGATTGGATGATCCATATGAGATTTTGTGGTTGTGTTATGATGAATGTTTTATTATAATACTGCTATGAATGTTTTTCAGTGTTCTTAAACTTTAATTTCAAGAATTTCTTGTGACTGAGTTTTTCTTCCCTTGGCTGCTTGAAGACCTGATGTCAATAGAATACCTTTACACCTTCTTCACTAAGTCTTCCTCCTATTCACTTTTACTCAAAATCACTAACTGGAGTTAATCAAGACCTCATTTTCTTATGCTTACTAGCCCAAATTTCTGAGTTAAAACATTCTTATTCTGAGTTCTGTCCATTTAAGCTTAAATCACTCATTTACATTTACAAATATTTTGATGGGTACTGGTCTTATCCTCTTGCAATCTGAGGGTGATTCTCAATGCTAAAACATTGCATTCCCTATGTACTGGTTGTGGATCTCATCTTCTTTTTACTTTGTGGGTAAGGTACTCCCCCCTCTTTCTCTAGTTCCTTCTCTCATTCTAGCTCCAAGCCCTACTGCATGGATTCCATGCTTGGTTCTGCTTCATATGGACCTTTTCACCTAGACACGTCAAATTCCATCTGCTCGGCATCCTCTACCAGCTGCTCGGGATCCTTTATGGATTATTTCTCCTCCTCCACACATAATGTGTTTTGCTCGTATTCTAGTGTGTGGATTCCATCCACATCCACCACTTTTGGCATCTCACTGGTTCTGCCTTATGGTCCCTATGTAGTAATCTGAGTGCTTCGTCTAGTTCTTCTTGGTGCTCCAACCCACGATGGTGACATGGTAGTTAAATTCAAATGACAAGCTCTCAATTCATCGAGCGGTAGCACAATTCCACACTCTATCATTCTTCCACTCGACTTCGCATTTTTCTTCTTTAGTAAAATCACAATGGGTCGGTTTTCCCCCCTCTTTCTAGATTTATAGTGTGTCAGGGAAATGACAGTTGTCTCACACTAATACTTGTCACTTTTTCCCCTTTTCGTTATGTTTCCTGCACCCAATACCTTTTTACCCATTAACCGTTCTTCTGCGCGTCATGTTTTTCGAACCCTGGTTTTGTTGCAGTGCCTCGTTCCATCTGCCCACTCCTGTTTTGTCGAGCCTATGTGCGCTGAATTATTCTTATTTTTATTCTTTTTACCTTTTTATGCCCTCCCTTTTTACTACGTGGTAACTTCCTAAGTACTAGGAGGTCGACTATCCCTATACAGCTTCAATCGACTCCCATTGATCATTCCTCTGAGTTTTATACCTCCTAATTATTCCAATTGTACACATCCCCCATCTATGATAGTCTTCACTTCGCATGGTCCCAACCAATGCATTATAAATTTCCCTGGGTGCTGAAGAAATTTATTGTCATATACAAAGACCAGGTCTCCTTTCGTGAAACTTTTCCTTTTTATATGTCTATCATGCCAAGCTTTGTCCTTTTCTTTTTGCACTTCTTGGTGAAATCTTGCTAGAATCCTATCTTCTTACATCACCATCAGTTGACTGAGCATTTCTTGTACTGGGCCTCATTCTGTCATGGTAGTGATTGCTGCTACGTGCAGACTACGTACCAAAAATTCTAATGGCACTACCACTTCTTTTCCATATACCAACCTGAATGGTGTATGCCCTGCCAAATTTTTCCATGTATCCTTGTATTCCCATAATACTGTTGGTATCTTCAAGTCCCAATTGTCCCTATTGACATTTCAAATCTTTGTTAGTGCACTCTCTAGAATCTTATTAAAGGCTTCCACTGTTCCATTGGCTTGAGGGTGATATGGTGTACTATTTTGATGATAGAATTCAAACTCCTCGGTCATGGCCTTGATAGTATTATTAATGAAGTGAGCGCCTTGGTCACTCATCAAAATCCTTGGGCATCCAAATATAGTGATCACTTGCTCAAACGGGAAGTGTGTTGTTGTCTCTACACTACAATCTTGTATTGGTGTTACTTCTGCCCATCTCGTTAAATATTATGTCGTAGTAATGATATACCTTGCTCCTGACCTCTTTTCTAGTGGATTAATTGGTCCCACAAAATCTATTGCCCATTTTTCGAATACTTGCAAGGTTACTTGTGGTCTCAGGGGAATGTCATCCTGTCTATTAGGTTTTCCAACCCTCTGACATACATCACATTTATGGAAGTAATACTTTTCATCTCTGTGAATGGTCGGCCACCATAGTCTGGTGTGCAATACCTTCTACATGATATCTTTTCCTGCATAATGTCCTCCAGCTATTCCCTCATGGGCCTCTACTAAAATCCTAGGTATTTGATTTTCTAATACACATCTTCTAAAGATGGTGTCTACACCCATATTGTATAAGTGTCATGCAATCAATTGATAGTCTGCAGCTCTGACTACCATATTTTTCTTCTACGTAGTGTTGAACTCTAGTGGCATTGTCCCTATACTCAAGTATTGAATGATGTACATAAAATATTCATCGGCTACTTGGACTAAACATAATTGTGCATCAGGGAAGTTGTCCTCTAAATTCGTAGGTTCTTCTCCATTGGTGATCCTTGATAGGTGATCAGGTCCTGCATTCAACTTCCTTGGTTTGACTATCACTTCAAAGTCAAACTCCTGAAACAACAGTAACCATCTACAAATTCTCCCCCCCAACATTGGCTTATTGACTAAGTATTTGAGGGTAGAATGGTCTGTGAACATTTTAAAGTGTTTCCCAAGTAGGTAGTGTTTGAACTTATGTAGTGCATATACCATTTCTAAGCCTTCCCTTTCTGTAGTATTATAGTTCTGCTCTAACTCTGACAATTTTATGCTTGCAAATTCTATGGGATTGTCTAACTCTCCTACTCTTGACTATGCCAAAATATCTCCAAGTGTTATTGTTGATGCATCTACATGCACATGGAATGTCTTTTCCAAATCTAGGAATACTAGTATTGGTGTTGTCACCATTTTCTCTTTTAGAGTGTCCAATCCTTGTTCCATTGAAATTTACTATCTTTCTTCAACAATTTCTCCATCAGCGCAGTGATTTGCGCATACCCTTTTATGAATTTCATGTAGTATCATGTGTGTAACATTGTTTCTCTCAACTGACGTACTGATTTAGGTGGTGGTAGATTAACAATCACTGCAATCTTGGTAGGATCTACTAGCAAGCCCTGTTTGCACAATATATGGCCCAATAGTATCCCAAAAGGTGTCCCAAAGATGCACTTCTTGATATTTAATGATATATGACATTGCCTACATCTTTCTAACATTAGCCTTAATACCTCTACATGGTCTTTCAACAGATTGTAGACTGTCCAATCATCCAGATATACCTATAAAAACTGGTGGAAGAATTCTTTGAATGCGGCTATGACTACTCTTGAGAATATTGCTGGTGCATTCTTCAATCCAAAAGTCATGACTGTGTACTAGTAGGACCCCCATTCTGTGGAAAAAGTGGTCTTTTACCTATCTTTTGGGTCTATCTTGATCTGATGGTATCCTGAGAATCCATCTGTGAATGAGTATGCTCCCTGGCCTCCTACATTCTCTAATACCTCATCTGTGAAAGGGGTAGGGAAAGGGTCATGTAGGCAAGCATCATTCAGCTTCCTTAGGTCGACACATATCCTTATCCCTCCCTGCTTCTTCTCCTAAACTACCATAGGTCTTACCCATTCATATTCCTCAACTGGTTCTATGATTCTAGCCTCCAACATCCTGTCAATTTCTTCTTTTACTTTTTGCTTATATATTGGGTTCAGACGATATGGTCGTTGTTTGACTGATCTAGCCTCATATTTGAGATGTATATTCATCTCTCATAGCTCTCCTACTATGCCTTTCATCTATGTAAAGGTTGTTGGGAACAGGTCACTGTACTCGTGCAATAACTCCGTTATGCTTTCTATTGTTTTCTTATCCCAGTAATCTCTAATGATGGCCATTTTGGGATTCTCAATTGTCCCAATGTTGACTTTCTTCACCTTGATCAGCACAAAAAATACTTCTAATTCCAGAGGTGGACCTTCCACCCCGCTTTCACCTTCAACTTTTGTTATTTGAATGTTGCGTGGGTCCTCTTCATCTGGTGCTTCTTCATGTACATGGTAGCATGACAGTAGTTCTTTCACTGTCTGCATATTTTGTTGTTTATATTCTATCATAAGTTCAACTTATGGTTCCTTAATGAATATTACCCCTCTAATTTGTTTGAGTGATGAATCTATGTTGGGGTTCTCATGTTCAAATGATAAAGTGACTATAAAATTTGGTTGTAGCAATGTCCATTTTGCATTGCCTCTGTGTAAATGTGTTG
>JASDQU011179450.1:9779-25335 GCA_032191745.1 Picea mariana | reverse complement strand
ATCTATCTAGAAAACACCACACATATTTGTAGAGATAAATTGAGAAAGAAGAAGCAAGAGAGAAAGAATGAAAGAATTCTCATTAACCGTATTTCACACTCAAAGAGTGAATAATTTACAACAGATATAGGATAAATGAGTAACTAATGAGACATAGTGGTGGTCTAGAGTGATCTGAACACACACCAGCAGTTATGGGAGTGAACTGCCACCTAGTCTAGTCTCTCAGGCAGTCACGGGAGTGAACTGCCACCTAGCTGAGTTAACTAGTCAACTAGTCTTCAATTAACTGACTGAACAGAGAGTAGTGAGGAGTTAACTCGTGGAATCAAGGGTAATGTGCTAGTATGGTGATGGTCCCAAGGCAAGTGCGTATTATTTGGTGATGATCCCAATGTTGCATGGTGACAAAACCAATGCAACATCTAAACTCAACTCAACTAGTCAAACTAAAGTGTCAACTGAAAGCGAATATTCTCCCCTAAAATATAGGAGACTAGATAATGAATAATTATGACTAACAAACAAGGAAAAACCTTAGGAAAAAAAATCCTAGGTGTGTGTGAAGTAACTCCAACACTCTGCGCAGTTCCTTGTCTATATACCAATTTGCTGGAATCTCTTCCAGTGTGTGAATAAAGTGATGAGGCCATTCGTCTGGTGGTGTCATTTTCCATAGTGTTCTGCACTTCTCCAAGTGTTTTTTTGGTGTCCCCTATATGTCATACCTCTGCAATTGATTTCTTCCTTGTTCTGCGCCAAATCTGATGCATAGTAACCGCTTACATTGGTACCAGTCCTTAATTGTCTCTTTGTGCGCACCCCACCATCGTGCAGGTGTTTCCTTGAGTTCTATGTCCAGAGCTAAGAGCCTATGATTTTCTAACACTTTATCTTCGTATATTGTGATTAATTCCTCTAGGTCATTCACCCCATGAAATATGGGAGGTTCTCTTATCTCTGTACCCATCCATCGTACTACGTGGTCTATTCTTGCGCACCTTCATGTGGACACTTCATGTAATTTATGTTGCCAATTCTCCAACCCTGTATCTGAGACTGACGTGCATGATGCGCTACTTCTCCAACTGAGTACCCCATCTGTAGTTGGATTCAAATAATATTCTTCTCACTCATTGGTTCTGTATAACTGGTTAATTTCCTCTAGGTATAAACAAGTGGTTTCTACAAACATTTCTCCTTCTGATGGATCCAATGGCACAATAACTTTGTACTCTCCTGACTCGAAAGTCATCTTCCTCGTCTTTAGATTTATTATGGCATGATTATAAAACTCCCAATCCAAGCCAAGCAATGATGGATAAGGTGTTTCACCATCCACAATTTCTATCACTTCAAAATCGACTTTAGTGTGCACTCCATCCAAATCTACTGTCACTCTTTTTAACCTTCCAATTGGCAAAACCCTATGTTGATTTTCTAGTTTCAGTTGAACGGGTGAATACCCTAATGTGGGATATCCCATACATTTCCATATATTCTTGGGTAGTACATTCAATTCAGAGCCTAAATCCAGTATGATATCCCCCATGTTGAAATCTCCAATGTTGACGATCAATGTGAATTCACTGCTTGTTCTCCTCCTCGTATGCAAATGATTAACTATTTTTTGTTCGATCTTTCCCTCTACTTTTGTGCTACATCATTCTGCCATATTTTGTAACACTCTAACAGATGATTGATCATTTAGTAGTTTAACACAGGATTGCATAAAATCCTTTATGGTACTTACTTGTCCTATATGTTGTGCTTAATTAGTGTGATCCAGCGATGAAGGCATCTTGTACATTGGTACATCCTGAGTATGCTGTGTATTTGATGTCGATGAAAAGTCTAGCCTCGTGAATTATTTTTTTTCCTGCTTGAATATCCCCTTTTCATTCTATGCATCAAACTACTTTTGCGGTTAATCATTCTTCTTTACCCATTGGTGTTGTGCTGGATCTCAACTTATTGCATCATCTCTTGTATTATCTCCTCTGTGCGTAACTATCTTGATATTTCTTCCATCATCCCTTGCTTCTGTAGAAATCCATTGAACAGTCTTATTGTTCTGATTTCTCTTTTCCTAGATCTTCCCCAATAGTGTCAGACAGTCTTTTGTGTCATGATAGGATGCACGACAATACATACATGTCGCAAGTGGGAGTGGACATTCTCTTGCATAGTGTCCTAGTTGTTGATAGTTATGGCATACCAATGCCCCTCTACCTCTTCTAAAGCCTCCTCTACCTCGTTCTCCACCTCTGTAGCCAGCTCGATATCATTGCAATGCATTGTACTTTTGTACCTGGTTATATTGCGCGAGATTATGTTGTGGCTGCGTGGTATCGTAATGCGGCTACGCAATGTTATATTTTTGTGGCATGGTGTTATATGGGGCTGGTGCTTGGTTGAACTATGGCATATCTTTTCCTGTCATCATTTATTCCTGCACCCTATAAGTGTTTGATGTTCTTTCCCTCATCAGCTCCATTGTCCTGCAATCTTTGTCATCATGGGATACTGACTTGCAAAAGTTGTAATATGAACTCTTAGGCCCTGTCTTGTATTTCTACATCATTGGGTAGTAATATGGATCATGCCCTTGTGTCTTACAAATATCACACCATAATCCTTTTGATGGAAAAGGGTTTGGAAGTCTCGTTGCCATGTATTGCACGAATGTTGGGAATTCATTCTTGTGGTGTCTTTTTGTCATACATGTGGTACACCAAACAGCTTCTCTTTTGTCCTTACCCCTATTCTAGTTTAATTGAAATTTTATATTCTTCAGATATTCCTTAAGCTCCTCTATTGTTGGATCTGGTTTTTTATATTGGTTCTCTTCTAGTTGCAAGGTTGCCTATAGAGCCTCTTCCTGGGTCTGAAACTTCTATTGTCTTAAGGGGTATTTCAAATGTGGTAGCAATGACTTGACAAACATATGCCTATGTTTCATATCGGTCATGACATACTTCAGCTTTCCCTTCAATCGTTTGAATCTCTGGTCTATCTCCCAGATAGATTCTCCTGGTTTCTACCTGATCTCTATCATCTCATTCATGTATTGATCCTCTGAGCTAGGCTTTTAGAATTAATTTATCAACAACTTCTTGATATCCACAATCATTATGGTTGTTCCCGGTGGACTATTTATAGCTAAGATCATGTACCAATCTAGTGCGCGTTCTCTTAGCGTGATGGCTAAGTGCGCAACTTTAGTGTCCTCATTTGTGATATGTTTCTTCCCAGATCTTTTCACAGATGAATAAGTGCTTCTCAAGGTCCTCCGATGCCTCTCCCTAGAATTTTGGTAACCTGATGGTGGGATCATGTCCTGCCATCCTAAATGTTGAACTACTACCTCTGCGCGGTGTAGATCCTTGACTAATGCTTCATGAAATGGATCCCCCAGTTGTTTCTCCATGTGTAGATGTACTTACTATTGTGTTTCTTTCACTGAAATTTGGTTTTCTAAATGGTGGTGTTCTTTCTAGTGTATTAGTCGCACATGGGTTTATGGGTTCCATAATAACACTGATATGGATAGGAGTTCTTCCTCCGGTTTCTGCTCTTGGACCTCTTTCCATCCTTTCGTATGTTGCACGCAGGATTTCCTCAATCTACTCCATAGCCCGAAGATCCTCTACCTCTTCTTCATCACTTGCCAAGCCTTCCCTCGCGGCTATGGCTCTCTTTATTATTGTTTATATTATATTGGTAGGGTAATCCATTGTGCATTCTTCCAGTTGTTGGCATGATCTATTTGATCTAGTCTTCCTCCATCATGATTGGATCTAAGGCCTCCTCCTTCTTTCCTTTATCCATCTCTTCCTCCATTTCTATGTCTCTTGTTAGTGCTTCCCCCCTTCCCCCATGCACGCAAGGAAGTTTAGATGTTTGAGGCCATTGTCATTACACCCTTTTTATACAGTAACATATTGATGGAAGTGTACAATGATTTGATATACCTCCCTCAAGGTCCCTTCAGGAACTCTTACTCTGCTACACTGTAAGACTTTGTAGTATCTACTACAAATTCTGTGATAAGTCTTGCAACAATGTTTTCTAACTAGAAATCTATTGCACGCGTAACCTTATTGTCAACTTGTTGTAACTACGCAGTCTTAGTAGGATTTCATTCTAGTTGTAGGATTTCATTCTAGTTGTCTGATTCGATGTGTAGGGTGGTTCTCTTTCAACCTCAATATCCATTCTTGCAACACGTGCGGGAAATCACAAAAATATACTTCATGCAAGTCAATGAATACTTATTTGTCCAGATATGTGTGTGGTGTTAACTTCGGGTTTCTGTTATCTTTTTGTGCAAATTCCATCTCCTTTGTTTTCAACCAGCTCTCGATATTTGCCTTCATTGGGTTCCACGGTCTCAACATCCCCTTTTATATTCTCATTCTTTTAACATTATGTCATCTGATCTTCATGACTCTTCAACAAATATCCTTCACTCAATCCCTTTCTATTCCAACCGGAATCATAACCATTTTTTGGCTACTACTTTATCTACTCTGATCTTACTTTAATATCATAAGTTGGCCCAGGTCCAAATTTAAATAGCTTCCAACAAAATCCCTCTAAAACTATCGGCCCCCCTGGTAAACCAAAAGGAAACGCAATACACAGGGTGCACTGCGCAATCTCACCCGAGATAGGTCTATGGGTGGCTGCAACGCTCAGATGTTGGCAGCCTGGGAATGAATGGGGATCTGCGATTAACCTCGGTGACCTTTTATCATTCACTAGTTATTTAATCTAGATTCATTACACTGTCATTCTTACTCATGCATGTAAAATATCATAGCTAACTAATTCCTTCATTCATTTATCTAGCATCTCATCATCAACATCAAAGAAGATACATAACATTCAGTCACATAACACAGGTCTACCATGGTTCACCCCTCCTGGGCTACGTCCAAAAATATTTGGCTATTTTGCTCTTTTATTATCTTTGATTCAACCTATAGTGTTACGTGCATTACAACTCTACCTCAAAACAGGTCAAGATCTTACAATGAGGTGGACTAGATCGCACCAGGATCCTCAGCCTGCAATCTAACCCTCAAGATCTACCTTCATCCCTCTCCCCATCTCAACAACTTATGAAATTAGATCGAACTCACAAAAATAAATTACTACCAATGGTTGAGCATGCTAGTATTCAACCAACTCTGAACCAAGCTAACCAAAAATGTATCTCTCCTTACCTAGACCTCCTAGGTACCTATTTATACATATCTTTGGCTTACTAGCCATTACATTCTCTTACCAAAACCCTAACCCTATCCTGGCTAGGTCTTCTTGCATGTGTGCCTCACATTCCTTCCTCTCTTGCATGTGCATCTGTTTTACATGTGTTGATCCTTTTGCATGCGCATTCGCCTCCCACGTCATGCCTTTCCCTCCAAGTTGTCATGCACCCAACATATGGCACATGTTTGAGGTACATACATTTGATGTAGTGCTACATGCTTGAGGCATGTCTTTGTGAGTTTTGGTATATGCCTTGAGGAACATCTTGGATACTTGGAATATGGTTTGTTGTATGGTATATGCTTGAGGAATATCATGAGTGATATGGCACATGTTTGATGCTACCTCTTGGTACATGGTTTATGGATGTTGGCACATTCTTGAGGCACATGGTTTGAGGTACATTTGGATACATGATTGAGTGATGTTATGGCACCTTTGTATCTAGTTTGGTATGATTTTTAAAGGCACATATTCATGATGGTTGAGGTATACACTTGGTAGATGGTGGCATATGTATGAGAAACATTCTTTGGTGCTTGGTTGAGACACATCTTGATGATGCTATGGTTCATGAGTTGATGATGATATGGCACATTCTAAAGGCACTTCTTGGTGATATTTGTACATGGTATGGTACAAGTTGATGTACATGGTTGATGTACATGGTTTGGTTATGGTTTTGGTATCCATGTGAGTGGATCTAGTTACAGCTGGTTGATTATGGTATATCAGTGACAGAGATAGTGATAGGGACAGTGACAAGTTGGATGAATGGTTGATCATCAGTTACAGGTTGATGTGACATTGAAAACTTGATGTGACAGTGACAAGTTGATGTGACAAAGACAGAAACATGTTGTTGATCAATGGTAGTGACAGTTGAGTCTACACTTATATTTCAGGGTGGTAGGATGGGGCAAGGAAAGGGATTTTTATCCTCCTTCCGATTGGTGCCAAATAATTCACGGATTTGTATCTTCCTTCAGGTTGGTTCCTATAAATCAAGGGGTCATAGCCTCCTTTTGGTTGGTGTCAAAGAAAACAGGGAGTCGAAGCTTACTTCAGGTTAGTGCCTATAAATCAGGGGGTCCTAGTCGCCTTTCAGTTTGTGCCAGAAAACACAGGGAGTTGGAGCTTCCTTCATGTTGGTTCTTCTAAATCAGGGGGTTTTAGCCTCCTTCCAGTTGCAGCGGGATAATTTAGGGAGTTGTAGCTTCCTTTAGGTTGGAGCCTGTAAATAAGGGGTTGGTTCCTCCTTCCAGTTGGTGCTAGAGAATTGGGATGTTGGTGCTTCCTATGAATGTATTATTTTTATATATCAAAAAGAATTCTTTGGTTTTCTCCCATTTGGGTTTCCACATAAATTATGGTGTATTGTGTATCTATGGTTGTTTATTATGCACTAATGAATGATATTATTTATGATTCAATGATACACTGAATGCATAAGTGATAAATATTGAATATCGTTGATAAAGTTGAAGTTTATATATATTGTGATTGAAAGTGGTAAAAAGTGANTCTCAGTATTCCAACATTTCCCTCATAATGGAAACATTGTGACTATTGACCATTTTTCATTCGTTAGTCTTGATCTGACTGTGAATCATTCGACTTCCCTGAATGTTCCTTATTTGAAAGTGGTATCCCCCCCACCACATGTTAATTATTAGGTATAATGTCCCATGCCTTCAACCACTAATGAGAAGGAGCCTCTCATTCTATGCTCATCTTCTTTAGACTTATATCTAGTAGTTGACATGGTGAAGCCTTCAATGGGGGTTTTGGAGCTTAATATTTCCCATGTTACCCCTATTGAGTCTCTTGACATAGATTCTTTCCATAACATTGTTCTTCCTTCCTATGAAGACCTCTTGGAAGGCATGGTCAAGGATTGTGAGCATAGCTCATTATCTCTGTCAAGCTCATTAAAATATGAAACAGATACCTATGAGCATAGTTCACTTTATGTGTCAATCTCGTTAAAAATTGAAATAGATGGCTATGAGCATAGTTCATTATCTGTGTCAAGCTCGTTAAAGAATGAAAAAAACCCCCCTCTAATTGAGTCGATTCTTCCTATAGATCTAGTACTTGAACCTTCATTTTATCCGCTTATGTCAGTTGATCCTCTTTCTTCCTCCCTCTCTAGTGAAACTATTCCTATTAGTAGTCAGGAGTCTAAAAAAGTACAGAAGAAAAGTTGACAGACAAAATGAAGCTTGGGAGCCATGTCTCCAGCCTCTTAACATCATGTTGGAGTTAAGCCACTATATTTTGTCGATCATGATGGGGGAAAGTTACCAACCTTTGGACATCATGTTGGGAAAAAACATGCCAATGGGTGTCACTCAAAGTACCAACCTATGGACATCACGTTGGGAAGAAACCTGTCGATGGATATCATTATGAGCATAGTTTATTTTTGGTTTCAACCTCATTAAAACATGAAACCTTGAGAACAGTTTTATCCTCTGTTTCAAGCTCATTTAAAAATGAAAGCGACCCCGAGCATGATTTTATCCTTTGTTTCAATCTTGTTTAAAAATCAAACCAACCCCGAGCATAGTTTTATTCTTTGTTTCAAGCTCATTTAAAAATGAAACCAACCCCGAGCATAGTTTTATCCTCAATTTCAAGATCGTTTAAATATGAAACCAACCTCGAGCACATTTTTATTCTTTGTTTCAATCTCGTTAAAAAATGAAACTAACCCTGAGCATAGTTTTATCCTTTGTTTCAAGCTCGTATAAAAATGAAGCAGACCCTTCGAGCATAGTTTTATCCTCTGTTTCAAGCTCATGTAAAAATGAAACGGACCCTCTCAGCATAGTTTCATTCTCTGTTTCAAGCTCATGTAAAAATGAAGTAGACCCTCCGAGCACAGTTTTGTTGTCTATTTCAAGATCATGTAAAATGAAGTAGACCCTTCGAGCACAGTTGTATCCCTATTTCAATATCATTTAAAAATGAAACTGACCTCGAACATAGTTTTATTCTCTATTTCAAGATCGTTTAAAAATGAAACCAACCCCAAGCACAGTTTCATTCTCTGTTTCAATCTCATGTAAAAATGAAGCAGACACTCTGAGCACAATTTCATTCTTTGTTTCAAGCTCAACTAAAAATGAAGCAGACCCTTCGAGCACAGTTTCATTCTTTGTTTTCAAGTTCATTTAAAAATGAAGCAGACATCTTATCTAGAGTCTTCGTTAAGCTCTTTTCAAACTCTCTAAACATGAAAATATTGTCGAGTGAATTGTTTCCTTTCACACTCGTTAAAAGGATTTGAAAGGATGTCTATTAGGTGTAAGTTTAACCCTTCTTCGGACCGGATGGACTAATTATGAAAAAGGAATACTCTAGTCAATATCAACTAGAAGAGTTCTCCCTTGTACTTTTTTACACTTTTTCGAGCTTGGGGGACTAAAATTACAAAAAATAACACTCTTGGAGTCTCCTTTAAGTTCTTTTCAGACTCTCTTAACATGAAAACACCGTCAATTTTATCTTCTCTGGGATCGTAAAATTATACATTGAAGGCCCCATATGGGATTGAACCCCTCCTTATTCAATTTCATTAAACATGTGATGAGGGAATCATCGAAGATGAGCTATACCAAGCATCTAGTATCCTCCTGAAGCTCGTTAAAAAGCAAAGAGGTACTCATCATCCATGGTGGCGGGGAAATTGAGCGAAGTGGGTAAGTTATTGGAAAGAATTATGGAATTTTTTTGTTGTCACCCTTGAAAATGGAACTTGTCTTTGTCGTGTCTTATAGTTGGGTAATCTGCTTGTCTCTGATTCATACCAATTTTATGAGTCATTATACTCCTTTGGCTCACCTGAAGAGTGCCCCAGTTATCTTCGCACTAAGTTTTGGTCTATCTCCCAATTGAGTCAATGTTGCCAAGTCATTTGTCATGCCTCACAATGTTCAAGGTAGTTTCATCCCAGATCAACCACTCTACAATATTACCAACCTTCATCCTCATGTCATTCTATGCTCATTCAAACCATTATCTTTTATCTCTTTCCTTTGTTAGTTTTGTGTCAATGATGGGGGACACATCATGGACCTCCTTCAATGAGTTTGTTCCTGTTGACTTAAAAAAATTATCCAAGAATTAGACTTAGAAACCATTTATTACCTTGGAACCTGCATGCCTAAATGGTAGGTCTCCTCGCTTTCGATAGTGGTTTTACATCATTGGCCTCTGATCGAATGATTCCACAAATGTTCAACTTCAACTTATTTTTTCAAAATCGCTGGAATGTGCTAGGGTACATTGGCAGTCATTGTCATCATTGTTGGATCACTAAGAGGGGGGTTGAATCAGTAATAGAGAAATTTAATCATTTTTCACCATAAAATGCAAGTGTTATATTAATGTATCATTATCGTCAAATAGTTGCAGAATAAATAAAAAATGAACAAATGAGCAGTCATACACATACACAGTACACCAGTGCTTTTACGTGGAAACCCAAAGCAGGAGAAAACCACGGAATGTTTTTTCTTATATGTCTTTAAGAATTACATTCATTGGAAGCACCAAATTCCTTTGTTTTCCAGCTACACCTGGAAGGAGGCTCCAACCCCCTAGTTTCTCAGACTACAACCTGAAGGAATCTCCAACTCCCCAATTCTCTAGCTACAACCAGAAGGAGGATACAACCCCCTAGTTTCTTAGGCTACAACCTGAGGGAAGCTCCAACTCCCCAATTCTCTAGCTACAACCAGAAGGAGGCTACAACCCACTATGTTTTCCGGCTATAACCGGGTGGCTACAACCACCTATCCTTGCCCCATCCAACCTCCATGAAATATAAGTAGAATGATGGAACCATTGTCACACTGATCAGGGGATCAAATTTTGCTCAAAAATTCAAAGTGCTCAGAATCGCTTCAAACCGGACGAGAGCATAGGCCTCATCGTTGCGAACCCAACGCAACTTGTTTCGTCTCAAGCGGACATCGGGAGCGAGAGATATTGCAATCTGTTTGGAATGTCAAACAGGCAAAAAAGGGGACGCTGACTGTATAGTCTGTATAGGCTGACGTGGCAGGGTTGTACGATCGTATGTTGACGTGGCATGTGATGACGTGGCAAAGTTTGGTTGACAGTTGAGGGAAAATGGTATCTTGACACGTGGCATATTTTTTATCAATGGTAAGGTGCCACGTGGCCCAGTCATGGGCTACCACGTGGCACCCCTTTATTGGATATTGATTTGTTGTCAAAATATATTGGAGTCCGTGGAGTTCGACCCCCGGACCTCCCCACCGCATAGAGATTTCACAAAGTCCGTCCAACCAACGGGCGATCGTTTATGCCTTTCTTTGTATACGAGTTCTATTGTATTTAAATTTACATATTGTAATGTTTGGTGGGGGGGTCGGGCCGAGGCTTAGCCCCCGGTCACGATTGCATTACCATATGACTTAGTACAATGGTTGGCGCGTTTTCAAATTGTGGTTTGAACGGTTCAAATGACCTGCCATGTGTCACGGTATTATTGCCTATGAACTTATCCCTTTGCGCCGGATGTATAGAAGACTAATGTGCCCAGGTGCTAGGCAGTTAGGGGCTGGCGTGCCCATAACCATCCTACAGTTCACACCGTTGGTGTGGTTGCGCCCGGTGCTGGGTTTTCACACTTTAAATTGCGTGTGTGCCAGGTTCAAGTAATAGGGGTGCGTTTTGTAGATGCAGAGACAGCAAGCTTGAAGGGGGGACCTCCAGGAGGCCTAACTTCTTCGTTTTTCGACCGATTGAGGTGTCGAAAAAGCCCAGCTAGGGGTTTTTGGACACTCTGAAGCCATTAGAGTAGTCTGTTTGTCAGTTTGAGCATTGTAAGGCATGTTTTTGAGCACTTTGAGCAATTAATAATAATGATCCATTGGAAGCTGGACCAGGAGATGTAGCCCAAGAGAGGGGTGAACTCATTTATCAATTGTTGTGTTTATATGCTTATGTTCATTGATTATGCTGTTGTCTATTTGTATCTTGCATGAGTAATCCTTTAATTAATGTGTTGCAAAGTTGATCCATTTTCTTTTAACACATAACATTTACTTGCAAATAATTTCAAGATTTTCAAGTCTTCTTCAATTTTTAGATCACACACTATCACTGTGAGATATACTGTTGTAAAACTGTACCAATCAACCTGCACCAAAAAACCTATAACAACATGTACCAATAACCCATGCCAACATGTACCATACATCAACCTATACCTCAACCTGTACCATAAACAAGTGCATCAACCATGCACCAAACCTGTACAAATAACCTATCACAATAACCTGTCCAAACAACCTATCACAACAACCTGTCTCATCAATCTTATCAAGCAAATTAGATCTACTCACCAAGATCAATCACCAAGACAACTCTCAACCATATGCACAATATCACCAAGATGTGCATCAACCAAGCATATCACAACAACTCATAATCATCACCAAGATCAATATGTGCTTCTAAAAATATACCAAGACAAGTATGCTACATCATCCATAAACCATGTGTCAACAATACTACTAACAAGTGCCCAGCTATACACCTCATATATGTGCCAACTCATCAAATACTTGTCTCAATCATGTACCCAACATGTACCTCAACAAAAATCTCTCACACATGAACCAATACTAAACTTCAGTAGATCTGCCTCAGATCAACTCTACAGCTAACCATAAACTCCCAAGAGGGCACCCAACATATTTACAAGGCAAACCCTCAACTTGATTCATAAATTCAACACTACACATATGAAAACCATACCTTTTATTTTTCTTCTTGTAGCGTTTTGTTGCCGCGAATCCACTACCGCGATTTTTATGCCGCTATTTTTCTGCTGCACTTTTTCTGCCACACTTTTCCTACCGCACTTTTTTTCCGTAGTTTTCCTACCACACTTTTTCTGCTGCACTTTTCCTGCCGCCCTTTTTCTGCCACAGTTTTCCTGCCGCACTTTTCCTGCTGCACTTTTTCTTGCCGCACTTTTCTTGCTGCACTTTTCTTGCCGCACTTTTTCTGCCGCACTTTTTCTGTCGCAGTTTTCCTACCGCACTTTTTCTTCCACAGTTTTCCTGTCGCACTTTTTATGCCGCAGTTTTCCTATCGCACCTTTTCTGCCGTAGTTTTTCTGCCGCACTTTTTTTTCGTAGTTTTCCTACCGCACTTTTTCTCTATCAATAATACCTTCCACAATAACCTTTCACAAAAATAGATATTCAATGATATTCAAGTGTGATTAAATGGAATAGCCTTGCCTCTTATTTATACTTTCATGTAGCATCCCACTGTCCTTATTTTAGGGAGTTCTCCATTAACTGTATTATTTAAATAATTTGTTTTGCAAACACTTTGACTACTTTGACCTTTTGGGGCTTCTAGATGACTAATGAGGGTTCTCCAACTTCACATGGCCATAACTCTCTAACCATGAGGAGTTATGTGACATTCCACATACCAACGGAAATGGTATGACATGTACTATCCATATAAAATAGTTTTACCTACAAATATATCAAAAATCATACCATTATCCATCAAACAAACTTGGGTCCATTACCCAAACCTTTGCACTACCGTAATTCAATATTGGACTTTCTTCAAGGGTTGACATCAATGATTACCAACCCAATTAATCAACAATATCCCCCTTTGGCATTGATGGAAACACTCTGATGCAATAATGAAGTCATATCACTCATGCTCGTCCTATGACCATCGCTCCCCCTGGAAACATGCCTCTATGCTATGAATCTGATAAATCTCTCCCCCTTTGTCATCAATGGCAAATGTATCTTTCCATCCGGGGTTGCTCCCCCTAACTGAATTGTCCTTGGGGATACTCCCCCTAACTGAACTCTTCCTAAAATTGATCTCCAAACCTGAATTGTCCTCTTTATGGTGTTTCCTCGTGTAAATCTAAGATATATAATATAATCATTCAAAAGCATTCATTTTGGACTATAAATTACTCTGAGTCTCTAGCAAAGATACTCAAAGGCTTCCCTTGGAAGCAGTTTTGTAAAGATGTCTACCACGTGTTCTTTTGTGCCCACATATTCAACTCTGATGTTCTTCTCTACAACCTGTTCCCGTAGAAAGTGATACTTTATTGTAATGTGCTTCATCTTGGAGTGCATCACCGAGTTATTTGAGATACTGATGGCGCTTGTATTATCACAATAGATTGGAATGGGATCATCATACTCAACCTGTATATCTGTCAGAGTTTTCTTCATCCATAGAACCTATGTAAAACATCATGTTGCTGCAATATACTCTGTCTTGGCTTTATATAAGGATACTAATGATTGGTTCTTTCTTAGCCATGATACTAAACACTCACCCAAGTAGAACGATGCTCCACTGGTGCTTTGTCGGTCATTAATTCAACCTGCCCAATCTACATCTGTGTAGGCAATAAGTGATAGATCCTTTCCTTTTGGATACCATAATCAAAACTCTTGTGTTCCTTTGAGATATCTGAAAATCGTCTTTACTGCTAATACATGTGATTCCTTTGGTGTTTCTTGAAATCGTGCCACTTGTCCAACTGCCTGCATTACATCTGGTCTAGATGTTGTCACATATAGTAAGCTACCAATCATTGACCTATATTTCCTCTGGTCTGTAGACTTTGAATCATCATCTTTTCTCAACTTGCAATTGGTTTGCATAGCAGTGGTAACTAGTTTGCAATATTATGTTCCGAACCTCTTTATCATTTCTCTGATATACTTAGTTTCAGAAATAAAAATTCCTTGGTTGCTTTGACATATCTGAAGACCCAGAAAGAAGGATAGTTCTCCAAGTAACGACATTTCAAATTCATTTTGCATATCCTTTGCAAATTTCTGGCTTAACCTATCATGAGTACTTCCAAAAACAATATCATCAATATAAACTTCAATTAATAAAATACCATCTTGAGTTACCTTGATGTAGAGGTTGTTGTCTGCACTTCCTTTTATTCTCGTTCCCCTGTTTCATCAATTATTACATTGATTTTTTCCACAACTTTGTTCAACCTCATATTGTAACACTTGTATGCTTTCCTTGTATTTGAGTAACCAACAAGTACTCCTTTGTCCACACGAGAGTCAAACTTTCCCATTCTGCCATCTTCTCTTTTGATGTAACATTTGCTTCCAAATATTTTGAAGTGCTTCACATTTTTTGGTCTTCATTTACTTAGTTCATAGGGAGTTTTGTCCTTGTTGTTTCTGAGCATTAATTTGTTTTGAATGTGAACTATTGTATGCACTATATGTGTCCAAAAAATAGCTTTCAATTTGGAATCCATTAGCATTGTTCGAGCCATGTCCTGTGTAATTATCATTCATTATGATAATGTTCCTTTGTCTCTGGACCACTCTCTAAACCAATCTATGAATACATGCTCTCTTCCATTGTCATATATATGTCCAAACCTGCTAAGTGTTCTTACAAATCCATCTCTGTCCATACAATCCAAGACTCTACTTGCGCAACTGTCCATAATGCTGACCCATTTATCACTATACTATCATGAAGTCTTGATTAATCTATCAAATTGTTCTTCTGCTAACTGACTGCTCTGGATCTGTCTTCTCAAACTCTGCAAGTTGCTCGAAGGATGGTTCTTTGGTCTATCACAACTATCGCATAGACTCCCCCTGTCTAATATTCATATTACCTAGGAGTCTCTAAGTCGGATGGCTCAGAAAAATTCCTTCTCTGATGTGTATTCACCGTCATCTTCATTGGTAGATTCATCATCTCTCTGATCTCTGACTTCCTTTTTTCTATCTGTGGATTTATGTTTCACTACAATGCTTGAAATTACAATCTCTTGAACCTGTTCCTTATTTACATGTCCTTCTTTTCTTTCAGTTATTTTCCAAAGCTTTCTGTATATGACATCTTTCTTTTTCTCTATAGAATTTTATTCATCTCGTTTTATTGCCAATCTTGAAATCTCTGGTACCTGGTCTTTGTTCACCTATTCTTCTTGTTTTATTATCCATACTTTCTTATATCCGATATCAGTGTTCTCTTTCATGGAAGTATTGGTCATGCTTCTACAATCACTAGTTATGTGTCCATAGTTATGACATTTGTAACATTCAATGTTACATGGGGCCACATAGGCACTTCTTGCTTGAACATTTCTTTTATAATCCCTGTAATATGCAACCTTATGTCCAAAATTAGTACAATAAAAACAATGACCATAAAAGAAATTTGCATACCTGGGAGTGAATGATCT
>JASDQU011179448.1:7752-19018 GCA_032191745.1 Picea mariana | reverse complement strand
CTCCTTATCATGACCTGTAGATGAACTGCCATGTACATAACCTATTTGGGTCTCCTCCTGAACAAATTCATCCCAAAGACATTCCCAATTGGGAAGCTTCTCCCTAGCCATAATTACCTCAACCAAAACAACCCATTGTTTGGAAACTCCATTCAATGTTGTCCTCACAAGCTCACTGTCAGTAATAGCCTTCCCCACAACTCCAAGCTCATCTCTCACTATTGGCACAGGGGCAGACCCAGGGTTCAAAACTTTAGCTGCGCACCAAAAAAACCCTAACTACCGGCCCTTTTGGCAACACCTACAAAGCAGATGAAGTCTCACTCGAGGTAGAGGTAGGGGGGGTTGCAGGACTCAAATGTCAACAACCTAGCTAGGACACAAATCTGTGATTACAACACTTAACAGAGCACTTAGCAGTTAACATTCATCAATATTGAACCCTTATTTACATCGCAGATTCAAACCCTAAGTACATAACAACACAATATTCAACAAGATCTAACACATCCAAGCACTTAGCACATAGAAATAGATCAGATCTAGCATTCATTCACATTACTAAGCACTAAGCTATTATATCATATGCATTTAACATATATCATTGCACTAAGCATGCATCACATCAATAACATAACAACTATAATGCACAAAGCAACCACTACACAGGATATACGTGGTTCACCCCAGTGTGGGGCTACGCCCACCAACTCTTCTCTTCTTTATTGTCTTCTTTCAATCTTATATAAGCATAGAGCCATAGGAACCCACTCTGCATAGGACAAGAGATCTGCGCGCACCTCGCCAGATCCTCCTTCCCCGAGCGAGGTTTAAGCACAATTCCTTCTTACAATCTGCACACAAGTTTCTTACAATCACTTGTACTTAGCTCTACAAGTCCTTAACACACAATATGCACAGAGCCTCTAGTTCTGCACTAAGTCGATTCTACTAGGTCTCTCTTACTTACATCGCCTAGATTTCTATTTATACATTACAAAAGGGCCTAAACATGGGTAAACCCATGGGCCGACAGCCCATACCCATTACATAAACCCTAAACCCAAAAATTCCCTAAGAAGGGGCCGAGATCCCGCGATCTCTGCTTCGCCTTACGCTCCGCCTTCGACTAGCTTGTCGAAGTCCCAAAATTGGTCAAACGTGACCAAGGTTCTCAAAAACTTGGTCAAGGGCCAACAGGCCCCCAACACTCACCTATGACTCGTCCCAAGTCACTTTGATCTGGGTTACTCTGCCTCAAATGCCTCGAGCTTGGCTCGAGTTGCTTCGACATGTTGCTTCGCTAGAGCCTCCTACTCGACGAACTCTTGAATAACCTTCTCCATCACAGGTCCTTCCAATCGTTGTTCAACTGAGGTGACTACTTGTTCTAGTTGTGCGCCTTGTCCTTCAATCTCCTCAAAAAGTATGCAAGATGCATCCGACACTGGCTGGAGTCTTTGGGTCACTTCCATGACCTTGTTTTGAATGGCATGGGCCTGTTGTTGAACCATGCGCTATTCCTGGGCTCTTTTCATATTCTCAAACAGTGATAGTAGCTTCAACTGCGCTTGCACTATTGCTTCTTGTTGTTTTGCCTCCTCAAGCTGTGACTCTAGTGTCCTGAACTCAGGGTTCTCTGTAAGGCACTCGTAGGTCTGCGCACTTCAATTGCTGAGCTATTTTCATTCTAAGGCTAATGATTTGATTATCTCGATTATTCTCCTCATAGTTTATTCTCTTAGATCTCGCACTTCCTGCAGAGTGCTTGGCACTGTCTGTAATTCCAATTCTGTTATTCTTTGTTAGATTTGTTGAATAGCTTCGACAAGCCTTCCTACTTGATTCTCTATTGGGCCTTCTTCCATCTGCTCTAATCTCTTCACAAAGTGAAGTGCTCTAGTGACTTCTTCTTTAACTCCAATATGCTCTGTGAGCATCTTTTCTTTCTCCCTTTGGATCTGTGCTCTATCCTCTGCAAACTTCACCTAGAGGTCATCTTTTTCTTGTTGTGCAACCCGACATTGTTCTATGGCTTCCTCTTTTGCTTGATTTAAGGCCTCTGTGGCGTGTTCCTTTTCCTCCTGAACATGATGAAGGAAAGCCTCTGTCACATCTGCTATCCTACGTAGCTGGGAAGGCTCATCTCCCAACTCCATTCCTTTTGATGACGGGGGTGCAATAGACACTACGCGGCTAGAGTAGAGGGCTTGTTGTACCCCTTTCAGCTCTTCTTCAATTCTTTCATACATGGTCTCTTGTTTGGCTTCATTGCGCTGTAAGATATCTTTTGGGGTATCTGAGACAACGACGATGATGAAATCTATGTCATCCATCATGAGCACAGTCTGCATCTATGGTTTAGTATCTTTGGACTTCTTCTGCGATGTAGGTTTCATGGGGGAAACCTTTATTTTCTTGAAGGTATCAGCTTTGTCAATAGGGTCCCTAGGTGGTGTTACTTCACCTTGTTTCTTCTTGTCTTCTTTTCCTTTGTCTTCTTCTTTGTCTACTTCGTCATCACCTCCCCCTCCAGGTGATTTTGAAGCAGTCCCTTCTGATGTGTTGTTCAACTTCTGTGCCTCTTCCTTTTTCTTCCTTCTGCTATTGTTGGGTGCATCATACTCTTTGTGAGTGGCCAGAGGACTTCCGATTAGGTAGGGGTCGGACAGTTCTGCCTGGTCAACTGGTACAAGGAGCTCTCTGGGCCACTCCTTAGTTATTTCTTCCATGTCCTCCTCAGTGAGCTTGTAGTAAGATTGGAGGTCTTCTTTATGTTTGTCTCCTCGCGCAATGATATAAATAAAATGTCTATATGCGCAAAACTTCACAAATGGTCTGAACCTGTGCAGGGTATTCGGTGTCATGTGAGAGGAAGAATCAATATCCCTCTTCAACTACAGGTAATAGGTGTGGAACACCATTTTTGACTTCCATTGTTTAGCCATGTCACTCGAATACCAGAGCGTGGTGAACTTCGTAGCTAAGGGTTCAGATCGCTAAATTTTAGGGAAGGTCGTACCTTCGGGCATGTCCCAAGCAATGAAGGTGATGAGGATCAACAATGTACTAAAAATGGAACTCATAGCCCTGATCATGAGCGTCACAAAAGTCTTGATCTAACTAGTTGACGAGGTAGCTCACCCAGTTCATTTGTATCCCTTCCACGCATTTTCCTATGAGGTCGACGACAAACCCTGTGACCTGCGTGGGTATGTTCTTCCTTACTAGCTTACCAGCAGTCAACTGGTAGGCTAGGTGCACTGTGCCATTCTAGATGGAGGCTACCTTGTAGCCCCACTTCCCCTTTTCCAAATCATCATAGGTGTCTTTGATTTTCTATGCCAGGGTGCGATCTGCAGCCTTCCCTAGATAAAAGTCTTATGGGTCTGGTCCTTGCATGCTTAATCCGATGATCCTATGGATCAATGCTGGATCGATGGTGATGCATCTGTCCAGCCACAGATAACCACCATGGAATCACGACATCAGGAGCTTAACGTACACGTTAACTTCCTGATGTCTTCTAAAGTGTGGTATCTTCATCACGTTCAAGATAGTGGACCTCACGATGTCCATGGTTCATGACTGGGGGATGATCTTCGACTTATTCCCCTTTGTCGTGGTCAAATACTTGTATGGTGCGAGCATGCCATAGTTATTTTGGTTTCCTAAGTTATAGTCGTTGATCTTCAACGTCGAAATCCTCTCCAACTGCAATCTGACTATGCGTATCCCCTTCGGGAGGTATGCAGTGATGATTGTGTAGTCGAAGTCCCTCGGGACACTATCACAAATCACCACGCCAGCCAGAGGCGAGATGTATTCAGGCAAGATAGATGGGATGAGCTTCACATTCGCTAAGTCATCACGATGCTTCGTTCATTTCTCTATCGTAGCTTGGGATGGTCCAGATCCACGAGATGTCGATAGGGATGCTTGCACTCCTCTCGTCGATGAGGCTTGGATGCCTGCAGATATTACCTTCTCAACCATGAGGTCTATTAGGATCTCTTCGATGGATTTTTCTACTGCGCTAATTTCATCCGACATGCACACTCGAGATCTGATATCTCAGGTCGGTAAACAACACTCAATGTAACAGAATGAATGGCGAGTTATCAATAATCATTGCACGAAAGCAACTAGTTCTCTGTGGGCTCAAATAATCACAATTGGCAAAAGTGTTCTCGGTGCAACACGTGACGGGATAAATAGACAATGTTGTAATGGACTCCTCTAATGGGAAGGAACCCCTCAATCAATGCAATTCCATCCGTTATGGTGCGGTCCAATGGTCTAATGGTGATCTTTTTGGCCATAACTGCAGTTCGAGCTATTCTGGAGCATCGGGCTAACAATCGGGACACCTCCAACGGTCATATTTCTTTGTTGTGGTGAAGTGACAATCTTCGTTGTTCTGATATCCTGATGAAGTTTTATTTCTGCAAACCTTCCTTTCGTGGGGTGCTCCCTGGAATTTCTTGTAACTTTTCTAACTTTTCTTTCTTCTTGTTGACCTTTCTAGATTTCTTTCTTGTGATTTGAGTTACTGGTTTCCTTTTTCCATTATTGTCCTTATCTCCTCTTGGCATGGTAACTTTGCACTGTAGAGGATCTTTTGTAAGGTTTGAGGGTAATACTTTTTCTCTTTCTGGGGTAGGTGCTCTACTCTCTTGTACAGACAGGTGTTTCAAGTCTACTTGCATTCTTTCAACTTCGACGTCTAGATCTCTGGTCCTCAGTAGCTTCAACTAGTCCTCTTGTTCTTTCAGTAAGTGCGCTATTCTCCTAGCCATGAAATCCCTTAATTCTTTCTTTTTATGTTCTATATCCTCCTCTTCTTGTTTCCTTCGTGTCTGATCTTTCTCGATCCAGGTTTTTCGTAGCAAAATAGCAAATGGGGCACTATTCTCAACAAATTTAATGATCTCAAATTCTTCTTCTGTTGATGTGCCATGAGCACTCATAATTGTCTAGGTAAGTCTTCCACATGTGGTTATTATCTTTCCTCTAAATAATCCTATTCCTCTTAATGAAGGAACCATAACAGGCTTCCCCAAAATTTCCCATGTTCTTTCTTTCATGATATTCACCTGTGTTTCCTCATCCAGAACACAGTCTATGCCAAAGTCTCATATTCTTGTTTCTATGCACTCCTTCTCTTTTAGGATCTCTGATAAGTTGATATCTCTGTGATCGTTCAGGGTTTCTTTCATCTATAATAATACGGTCTCTGATTCTTTCTAGGGTTCTATCATATCCTTAGTTTCTTGGCCTGTCTCGTAGTTTTCTTGTCTCATATTCATCTTTTCAACTTTAGCAATCATTCTAGGGCAATCCAAAACTTCATGGTCCATAGATTTACAACAAAGACAACTAGGACCTCTACCTGGGAATTCCTTAGCAAGATGTCCTAGTCTCCTACAACTATAACAAAGAGTTAACCCTCTCTTTCTCTTGAACGATCCCCAACTTTTCCTATACTACGCACTGGGATCATAGTGGTGGGTCTGCAAAAAAATCTTTCTAGGATCCTGCATTCACTTGTTAGTCCAACAATTCTTTCTATGCATGGGAATAACATATATTTCACTATTCTTATCAGATCTATTCATATGAAATCTTCTTTCTTCTCGCTGTACCCTAGTTTTTAGACTAGGACAAAATTTATCAAACATACCTATATGCATTCTTTCGAAAAAAATTCACTTATCTTAACTTTATCAGAGCACAAAGCTTCAAGATCCTACCTCTTTTCTTTAGATCAAACTTCTCTTCTTAGCACAAAGCTTCACAATTCAAGTAGAATACTACGCACTAAAGCAATAGATATATGCACATAGCTTTCTTTTCTTCAGTTCCCAGCAATCATAGTTTCAGGTCCCGAAAATAGAACCATTTGTTGTCGCAGGGGCAGACCCAGGGTTCAATGCTTCAACAACGCACCAAAATATCCCTAACTACCGGCCCTTTCGGCAACACCTATGAAGTAGATGAAGTCTCACCCAAGGTAGAGGCCAGGGGGGTTGCAGGACTCAAATGTCTACAACCTAGCTGGGACACAGATCTGTGATTACAACACTTAACAGAGCACTTAGCAATTAACATTCATCAGTATTTAACCCTTATTTACATCGCAGATTCAAACCCTAATTACAAAACAACGCAGTATTCAACAAGATCTAACACATTCAAGCACTTAGCACATAGAAATAGATCAGATCTAGCATTCATTCATATTACTAAGCACTAAGATATTATATCAGATGCATTTAACATATATCATTGCACTAAGAATACATCGCATCAATAACATAACAACTATAATGCTCAAAGAAACCACTACACAGGATATACATGGTTCACCCTAGTGTGGGGCTACGTCCACCAACTCTTCTCTTTTTTATTGTCTTATTTCAATTTTTTATAAGCATAGAGCCACAGGAACCCACTCCGCATAGGACAGCAGATCTGCTTGCACCTCACCAGATCCTCCTTCCACAAGCTAGGTTTAAGCAAAAAGCCTTCTTACAATCTGCACACAAGTTTCTTACAATCATTTTCACTTAGCTCTGCAAGTCCTTAACACACAGTATGCACAGAGCCTATAGTTCTGCACTAAGTCAATTCTACTAGGTCTCTCTTACTTACATTGCCTACCTTTCTATTTATACATTACAAAAGGGCCTAAACATGGGTAAACCCATGGGTTGACATCCCATACCCGTTACATAAACCCTAAACCCAAAAATGCCCTAAGAAGGGGTCGATATCCCACGATCTCTGCTTGGCCTTGCGCTCTGCCTTTGACCAGCCTGTCAAAGTCCCAAAATTGGTCAAATGTGACCAAGGTTCTCCAAAACTTAGTCAAAGGACAACAGCCCCCCAACAATCACTTGTGACTCGTCCCGATTCACTCTGATCTGGGTAACTTTTCCTCAAATGCCTCGATATTGGCTCGAGCTACTTCGACCTATTGCTTCGCCAGAGCCTCCTTCTCAGTGAACTCTTGAATAACCTTCTCCATCACAATTCCTTCCAATCGTTGTTCAACTGAGGTGACTACTTGTTCTAGTTGTGCGCCTTGTCCTTCAATCTCCTCAAAAAGTATGCAAGCTGCATCCTGCACTTGCTAGAGTCTTTGGGTCACTTCCATGACCTTGTTTTGAATGGCATGAGCCTGTTGCTGAACCATGCGCTATTCCTGGGATCTTTTCATCCTCTCAACCAATGTTAGTAGCTTCAACTACACTTCAACTGTTGTTGCTTGTTGTTTTGCCTCCTGGAGCTGTGACTCCAGTGTCCTGAACTCAAGGTCCTCTGCAAGGTGCTTGTAGGTCTACGCACTTCAACTACTGAGTTGTTTGCATTCCAAGGATAATGATTTGATTCTCTCGAATGCGCTCCTCGCTGTTTATTCTCTTAGATCTCGCACTTCCTGCGAAGTGCTTGGCACTGTCTGTAATTCCAATTCTGTTATTATTTGTTGGAGTTGTTGAATGGCTTCGACAAGTCTTCCTACTTGATTCTCTATTGGGCCTTCTTCTATATACTCTAAGCCCATCGCAGAGCGAAGTGCTCTAGTGACTACTTCTTTAACTCCAATCTTCTCTATGAGCAACATTTTTTTCTCCCTCTTCTACGCTCTATCCTCTGCAAACTTCGCCTGGAGGTCATCTTTTTCTTGTTGTGCAACCTGATGTTGTTCTATGGCTTCCTCTTTTTCTTGATTTAAGGCCTTTGTGGCCTGTTCTGTTTCCTCCTGGACACGACAAAGGAGAGCCTCCATCACATCTGCTATCCTGCGTAGTTGGGCAGGCTCATCTCCCAACTCTATTTGTTATGATGACAGGGGTGTAGTAGACACTGCACGGCTGGAGTAGAGGGCTTGTTGTACCCCTTTCAACTCTGCTTCAATTCTTTCATATATGGTCTCTTGTTTGGCTTCATTGCACTGTAAGATATCTTCTGAGGTATCTAAGACAACAGTGATGATGAAATCTATGTCATCCATCCTGAGCATAGTCTGCATCTATGGTTTAGTAGCTTTGGACTTCTTCCATGATGTAGGTTTCATGGGGTAAACCTTTCTTTTCTTGGAGGTCTCAGCTTCGTGAATAGCTTCCCTAGGCAGTGTTACTTCGCCTTGTTTCTTCTTTTCTTCTTCTCCTTTGTCTTCTTCTTTTTCTACTTTGTCATCACCTCCCCCTCCAGGTGAGTCTGAAGCAGTCTCTTCTGATGCGTTGTTCAGCTTCTGTACCTCTTCCTTTTTCTTCCTTCTGCTACTACTAGGTGCATCATACTCTCTGCGAGTGACCAAAGGACTTCAGATTAGGTCAGGGTCAGATATTTCTTCCTGGTCGACTGGTACAATGAGCTTTACGGGACACTCCTTAGTTATTTCTTCCATGTCCTCCTCAGTGAGCTTGTAGTAAGATTGCAGCGCTTCTTTATGTTCTTATCCTCGTGCAGTGATATAAATAAATTGACTATCTGCATGTAACTTCACAAATGGTATGAACCTGTGCAGGGTATTCAGTGTCATGCAAGGGGAAGACTCAATAGCCCTCTTCAACTGCAGGTAATAGGTGTGGAACACTGCGTTTGACTTCCATTGTTTAGCCATGTTGCTCAAATACCAGAGCGTGGTGAAATTCACAGCTAAGGGTTCAGATGGCTCAATTTTTGGGAAGGTCCCACCTTCTGGAATCTCCCAAGCAATGAAGGTAATGAGGATCAGAAACCAACTAAAATGGAACTCATAGCCCTGATATTGAGCTTCGTGAAAGTCTTTCTCTAACTAGTTGATGAGGTAGCTCACCCAGTTCATTTGTAGCCCTTCCACACATTTTCCTGTGAGGTCGACAACACACAGCGTGACCTGCGTGGATCTGTTCTTCCTTACTAGCTTACCAGTAATCAACTGGCAAGCTGGGTGCACTGCGCCATTCTGGATGGAGGCTACCTTGTAGCCCCACTTCCCTTTTTCCACATCGCCATAGGTGTCTTCGATTATCTACACCAGGGCGAGATATGCAACATTCCTTAGATAAAAGTCTTGTGGGTCTGGTCCTTGCATGCTTAATTTGGTGAACCTATGGATCAACGATGGATCGATGGTGATGCATATGTCCAACCACAGATAACCACCATGGAATCATGACAGCAGGATCTTAACGTACACATTAACCTCTTGATTTCTTCCGAAGTGTGGTATCTTCATTACGTTCAAGATAGTGAACCTCGCGATGTCCATGGTCCATGGCTAGGGGATGATCTTTTACTTCTTCCCCTTTGTCTTGGTAAAATACTTGTATGGTGCGAGTATGCCATAGTTCTTGCAGTCTCCTAAGTCATAGTCACTGATATTCAATGTCAGAATCCTCTCCAACTGCGGTCTAACTACGCGTATCCTCTTCAGGAGGTACGCAATGATGACTATGTAGTCGAATTCCCTCGAGACACTGTCATGACTCACCATGCCAACTAGAGGCGGGATGTAGTCGAGCAGGATAGATGGGATGAGCTTCACATTCACTAAGTCATCACGATGGTTAGTTTGTTTCTCTGTTGCAGCTCGGGATGGTCGAGATCCATGAGCATTCGACAGGGATGCTTTCACTCCTCTCGTTGATGAGGCTTGGATGCATGTGGACATCACCTTCTCGGCCATGAGGTCTATTAGGATCTCTTCGACGACTTTTTTTACTACACTAATTTCGTCCGACATGCACACTTGACATCTGATATGTCAGGTCGGTGAACAACACTCAATGTAACATAATAGATGGCAAGGTCTCAATAATCACTGTACGAAAGAAACTAGTTCTCTGTGGGCTCGAATAATCACAATTGGCAAAAGTGTTCTTGGTGCAACACGTGACAGGATAAATAGAAAATGTCGTAACAGACTCCTCCAATGGGTAGGAATGCCTCAATGAATGCAATTCCATCCATTATGGCACGGTCAAACGGTCTAATGGTGATCTTTCTGGCTATAACTGTAATTTGAGCCATTCTGGAGCATCGGGTTAACGGTCGGGATGCCTCCAATGGTAATTTTGCTTCATCGTGGTGAAGGTCCAATCTTCGTTGTTCTGATATCTCGGCGAAGTCCCATTTCTACAAACCTTCCTTATGTGGGGTCATTCCTGGAACTTCTTGTAACTTTTCTAACTTTGCTTTCTTCTTGCTGAGCTTTCTGGATTTCTTTCTTGTGATTTGAGTTATTGGTTTCCTTTTTCCATTATTGTCCTTATCTCTTCTTGGCATGGTAAATTTTCACTGTAGAGGGTCTTTCATAAGGTTCGAGGGTAATACTTCTTCTCTTTTTTGGGTAGGTGCTCTACTCTCTTGTATAGACAGGTGTTTCAAGTCTACTTGCATTCTTTCAACTTCGACGTCTAGATATTTGGTCCTCAGTAGCTTCGACTAGTCTTCTTGTTCTTTTAGTAAGTGCGTTATTCTCCTAGCCATGAAATCCCTTAGTTATTTCTTTTTCTGTTCAAGATCCTCCTCTTCTTGTTTCCTTCATGTCTGATATTTCTCGATCCATGTTTTTCCTAGCAAAATAGCAAATGGGGCGTTGTTCTCAACAAATTTAATGATCTCAAATTATTCTTCTAGAGAAGTGCCATGAGCTCTCATAGCTGTCTGGGTAAGTATTCCACATAGGGTTATTAGCTTTCCTCTAAATAATCCTAGTCCTCCTAATGAAGGAACCATAGGAGGCTTTCCCAAAATCTCTCAAGTTCTTTCTGTCATGATATTCACCTGTGTTTCGTCATTCAGAACACAGTCTATGTCGAAGTCTCCTATTCTTGTTTCTATGTGCTCCTTGTATTTTAAGATAATATATGTGACCACACTTGGTCAAGGCCCAAAACTCACCTATGTCAACCTGGTAAGATATGTGACCACATTTTCATCCTTGGTCATTTTAATGCTCTTCAGTTTTTCTCTCAAAATGATTTTCCGGTTTTCATTTGTACTCTAGTATAAATTTGTCAAAGACTCCCACATATCATAGGCATTTTCTTTCCTCGTCACATGAGGAATCAAATGATCCTTGATGGCGTCAAGAATAACCCTCTTAGCCTTGATACTCTTCTTAGTGTATGCTGGAAGAAGAGTAGCATCAGTAGGTACATTCACATGATTTGTTGTGGAGTTCTCAACAATATCCCACAACTCATTCTCTTGCAATAGCAAGATCATCCTATCTTTCCAAGCACCAAAGTTTTCTGCCCCATCAAGTTTGTCC
>JASDQU011179447.1:21435-33288 GCA_032191745.1 Picea mariana | reverse complement strand
CAGCGCTGTAATAGTGCTTTCATTCGCTGAAACACAGGGATGGAACAGTTGCTGAAACACAGTTGTTACATATGCTGATACACAACGCTGGAACAGATGCTGAAACACAGTGCTGGAAATTATGCTGAAACAGAGTTGGATCTTATGCTGAAACAGTGTTGCATCATATTTTGTAACTTGATCTGTTGGCCCGAAGAAACTCGGGGCAATTTGTAATTGAATTTGTGGCTTTTCCACCCCTCTAATATGAACTATAACCGTTTTCGTCAAAAAAAAAACAATCGAATAGAGATTGTGCAATATATCACCTAGATCGAGATGTGCAACATGCAATGTGATGTTTCACTCACAGTGCGCTTTGCTTAAGTGTTGTAACGATGTCTTTAGACACCACTTTTGTCTTCGAAAATTTTGTCCCTCTTTGATTATCTACAGTATTTTGTTATTGTTTCATGTCAAGTTCCACCCCATTCCCCAACACTTCCTATCTTCTACCAAGTCTTTGGTATTAGTGGGAGATGTGACCTCCTTATCCACAATATACCACAATTCAACTTTCTCCAAGATATTTGACAACCCACACTTCCACGGTACAATTTTTAAAGTTCCCTCCAACATGTGACACTCTCGAAGACTGAAAATAGTCATCAATTCAAACCCTAAAAGCACACTTGTAAAAATAGATCAACCTCAAATGCAATTTTCTTATCTAAAGTCATTAACAACCTTCCAATCATTAGAATATACTAGGCATCTAACCCAACAACTTATCACAGATCCACACACCAAGTATTGGCATGGATTTGCTTCAATATCTGAATCTTGGGCATCATACCCATTGAAACCCTTCAAGATATCCCTCTTATGGGAAACTAATATCTCCATACACGAAATCCTTAAATATTTCAATAAACATGCTTTAATACCATTTTAAATTTCAAATCATGGAAAAAAGATTCCACACTAAAAAAGGATGACCTAAACATAGGTAGCTTAAAACATGGAAACTCCAATAAAAGCAACGACTACTAAGTGTGTTAATCTACAAACACATATTTTTTAAAATACGAACAACAAAATATTAGATATTACCCCTTAATTACATTTATCTTTTATTGAACTCTAAAAACAAGAATTATATTGCAATATCTCAAAAGTAAAATATGTTAACCATCTCAATGGATCACCTTATGTATCCTTCATAGAAGAGGAAGACACTAGGGTTTACAATGAATATATTCATCCCAATGGAGTGCCCAGGTTAGGATAGAAAACCTCACCCTAGCACTCACCTAAAAAGTGTTTAAATTTTTTGTATCCTTGTTTAACCATAGACAATGTCACATCATTGTCACCCAACCATAGGCATTCACATATGCCACCCCCGAGCACACTAACCTTTACTTAGAATAATTCTAGCAAGCCTACTCCAGAACTGACATATATACCCTAGTTGCTAACTACAACAACAACTAAAGAAAAGTAGAGCGCTCCTTCTCCAAGGTTAGTGCACAAGAGAGAGAGTCTCCATATCCACACAAAAAGTACCATACACAACTATAGTAGGTACAAATACACTACTCTCTCTCTCAAACTTGTGCCATACTTAGCAAGAATATCACCAAGAATATCACAAATAATAGCACCAATAATAGCACCAATAAAATCACCAAGAATATCACCAAGAAAATCACCAAGAGAGAGACCAAGACCAAGAGATTACTTGCGCACTAGCTAGGTGTACAAATGAGATAAAACATTCTCTATTTATATTAATATTTTGAGTGACTTTTCTGGCTGGGACAACCCGGCTTTCTAGTAATTATATTTTATGTTTATCTATTTCATGTGGAGCTGACTTGTATTTCTGGAAGATAATATTATAATATTATGTATTATGCTAGGCCGACTTGTCTTCTAGGGTTTGCACACATATGTTTAATGGTTCACTTGCTTCTAGAATATTCTATTCTAAGTCATAGGTTACACGTGGAGGTTAATACCTCCCAAAGATACCAAAACATAAACACTCCCTCTTAGCTAGAGAGGTATTAACTAAGATTCTCTTCATGTAATGGTCTCAAACACATCCATCCATCTCAGATGGCATGGGAAAGACTCACATGGTCATGCAAACCAATCTACATGTAACATCACCATAGCCACACAAGTTATCATATGATCAAACAAATCATGTAACAAGTATCACCATCATAGCCGCACATTAGCCATCTAGCTGGAAAACACCTCCAACACTACCGGTTGGCCCTCCAGCTAGTAACCTCCGATGCTACTGATCGACACTCTAACTAGGAATCATTTATGACACTACAGGTCAACATCTAGTTCATACAGAACTAATAACTTGTCGTCTCACACAAAATCTGACTCAAAAAATTTAACACTCCCACTTAACGAGGAAGGTATTCCTCTTGGCATGATCATCATCATTGATTCTTTTCTTATTCACACCTTGTTCATTGTCATGTTTTCAATCACAGATCTATATGTCATAGGAAGTTATGTTACACTTTCATTGGAGTAGTGTACCAACATTTGTTGGAGTAGCACACCAACCTGCGTTGGGGTAATATACCAGCCTACGTTGGAGTAGCATACCAACCTGCATTGGAGTAGCATACCAGCCTGTGTTGGAGTACGAACCTGCACTAGGGTAGCATACCAGCCTGTGTTGGAGTACCAAACTACACTAGGGTAGCATAACAAACTACATTGGAGTACCAACCCATGCTAGGGTAGCATACCATCCTAGGTTGGAGTACCAACATGCGTTCGGGTAGCATACCACCCTGCGTTGGAGTACCAACCTACGCTGGGGTAGCATACCAGCCTGCATTGGAGTACCAACATGCACTGGGGTAGCATACCATCCTGCGTTGGATTACAAAATTTTGTTGGGGTAGCATACCAGCCTGTGTTGGAGTACCAAACTACACTAGGGTAGCATAACAAACTACATTGGAGTACCAACCCATGCTAGGGTAGCATACCAGCCTGGGTTGGAGTACCAACATGCATTGGGGTAGCATACCATCCTGCGTTGGTGTACCAACCTGCACTGGGGTAGCATACCAGCCTGCATTGGAGTACCAACATGCACTGGGGTAGCATACCATCCTGCGTTGGATTACCAAATTTTGTTGGGGTAGCATACCAGCCTTCCTTGGAGTACCAACTTGTGTTGGGGTAGCATACCAGCCTTCATTGGAGTACCAACCTGCGTTGGGGTAGCATACCATCTTGTGTTGGAGTACCAACCTGCGCTGGGTAGCATACCATCCTACATTGGGGTAGCATACCAGCCTGTGTTGGATTGCCAACCTACGCTAGGGTATCATACAAACTTGCATTGGAGTACCAACCTGCACTGGAGTAGCTCCCACTACTATGGATCTCACCACTTCCCTCTATTGGGAACACATCACTTCTCACTACTAGAGAAAAAACATTTGGACCACTCCAAGTGTGTCCCTGACAGAGGCTTGGTCAACATATATGCTACATGTTCATTAGTAGTAATATACTGGAGAAAGTGTCTCCTCGTATTATTCGACCTCTTGTTGGGAGAATAATCTGGACATAAATTAGGCTTTGTATATCTCTAGTCTATTTATCTGCAACATGCTTGATATTGTAGATCAACATGGAAGTTACCACTTACTTCCTTTCTGGTATCGGAACCAAGGAAAATATATGTATCCCAATCCTTCTGACTAGATTCCTCCTCAGTCACTATAGAAAAGTATACTAAAGCAAGGGAATCTTCCCATAAGAGCTCATATCTCCTCGAAGTCTCTGAAGCTTTGATCTACCCTTCTCAACCCATGGCATCTGTTTGTCAGTTCTAGAAGAAGTCTCTCTCCTCCATCTGAATCTAAAAGTCTATGAGTCTCCATTCCCTCTCTGAAGCTTGAATACCTCTAAGTCTGTATAATCTTTAGATCCATCTACTCCTCATGATATTGCTAATCAATGTTGCATCCTGCAAAGTTTCATGGGACCACACTAGTCTCGTCTTGGTTATTGTAATGATTCTAGGTAGGCCCTTATGTCTCTACTAACTCTTCCTGATGATATGTAGAGTGATCAACTACACTAGAGTGATTTTTTCAGTCATCTTTGGAGCCTTCTGCTCCTTATAATCAATCTCCATATGAGATACTATGTATCTCACAAAAATACCCTTCTTCATCTTCTTTTTCTTTGGTACATGGATGTATACGGTCGTGTATACAACTTCTCATCTAGATAGTCTGCTCCATGTCTCAAACTAGATACCATCTAATATGTTGTCTCCTGCAACCGTCACTATAGCTTCCCTCAGATTTATCACATGTGACCTCCCCAAAATAAGGACAACAAAGGGAAAAACAATAGACAATAATAATACTCTTATAATAATAAAAATAAGAATGAGAAAAATAATCACAGTAGCTCCTTCTCGGAGCTATTGTTTGTGACCTGCCTGAAACAAGAACCAAAATAAAAATAAAATAATAAGAGATAGGAAAAACACTCTTCTAGTGTTGTGATTAATCATTCCTCCATGTTAACCTTCCCGGAACAAGAAAACAAGAACAAAAAGTATAATATCATTTTCATAAGAACATATGTATGTCAACAAGAATAAAAAAAAAGATAATCTCATGGTAATCATCATATTGTTACCATGGTGACCTGCCTAGAATCAAAACAAGAAGTATCTCCTAGAGGAGATGTTAGTTCAACTTGCAAGCATACATATATATATATATATATATATAGTAATCACATGCTGCCAAGTATTCTTTGTATTTAGTAGTAATATAATCTTTCAAGGATTGTTGTCACAACTAGTAATGTAGCAATTATCAAACTTGATATGTGCAAATTGGAAACTCTTTAATTTAATCAAACCTGGAACCTGGACTCTTATATTCAAGAACAAGTGTTTTTGATTTTCTTCCAAGTCTCCTTCAATCAAGATGACAAGTATTATATTCAAAATTTCCCCTATAGTTAAGACAATATGCTTTCTAGACATAAATCCGAGTTAGAGAATATAGTGAAAATAAACTCTAAAGTATCAACCTTAATCAATCTAATACTTTGAATAAAGTTAGTTTCTATATTTAACTTTGAACAAAGGTTAGTATAATAATCATAAATTCAATAGATAAAAATACAAATATATGTTCATAAGGTCACAATAATGCCATAACAACTAGAGGAATATAAAAACAATCAAACCTAGAGTGTGTTGTTCCTCTGAATGTGTTGGATCTGAGATCCCTCTGGATATACAATTTTTTCTTGGACTAGATATCCCTTCTCCTTCAATCACACTCGAAATAGTGATAAAGCTTAAGCATCTATAAGTACATACCTCTAGCATCATCGATAGGAAGCAACAGACAATGACACCATCTGACAACAGCGACAAGCAATGGCGAACCCTAAAACTTCAAAGTTCTCCAACTTGCAATGTAAACGTAACTAGAGATGCACTAGAGTAAGGCACACTAGAAAAAAAATATTAGGCCCAATGTTTCACAAAAAATTTACTTCAACTGGTGCTACAACTGGCACTACAACCCCAAGGTTTTTATGAGGAAACTCTAATATCTCAACTTCATAATTTTGTAGATCTAATCCTAGGAAGAGATGTGCCCTACTTAGGCGACCTTCTTAGTGAGTTTAGTAAGTTCTCAACGAGCTTGGCAATGGGGGAAACTGAGGATATTCCTTCTAGCGGTGAGACTATTACGAAGGAAACCAGCTCTGATACCAGTTTGAATTTTTTGGTATGCTTGTTCAACCATGGACAATGTCACATCATTGTCACCCAACCATAATCATTCACATATGCCACCCCCGAGCACACTAACATTTACTTATAACAATTCTAGAAAGCCTACTCCAGAATCAACAAATAAACCCTAGTTGCTAACTACAACAACAACTCAAGACAAGTAGAGCTCTCCTTCTCCAAGGGTAGCGGACAAGAGAGAGAGTCTCCATATCCATAGAAAAAGTACCATACACAAATGAAACAACCACAAATTCACTACTCTCTCTCGAACTTTTTCCATACTTAGCAAGAATATCACCAAGAATATCACCAACAAAATCACCAAGAATATCACTAAGAAAATCACCAAGAAAATCACCAAGAATATCACTAAGAAAATCACCAAGAAAATCACCAAGAGAGAGACCAAGACCAAGAGATGACAATGCACCCTTATTCCTCCTTGAAGTTGTAGTTGCAGCTACAACTGCATATATCCACAAGACTTGCACACTAATTGGGTGTAAAAATGATCTAAAACATCCTCTATTTATATTGATTTGTCCAGCGATTTTTTTGGCTAGGCCGACCTGAGTTTCTGGTAATTATATTTTCTATTTATCTTTTTCCTATGGAGTTGGCTTGTATTTCTGGAAGATAATATTCTAATATTATTTATTCTTCTAGGGTTTCCACACACATGTTTAATGGTTCACTTGATTCTAGAATATTCTATTCTAGGTCATAGGTTACTCGTGGAGGTTAATACCTCCCGCAGCTAACAAAAGATCAACAAAAAGATGTTCCCAATCCTACATGAGTAGATATCCTAGATAAGGATTCCTAATGAGAGTTATTACATGCATATATGCATGCACCATCTCCTATGGATCTACATCCACATTAATATAAAATAAACCCTCTCTCATGCATTGAGATAAACTTAAGATTCCAACATGCATGCATCCTATTCTAACTTGAGTATTGAACTGAACTGAAGATTAAAAAACAATTTCTAATTATGTAAGAAAGACAACTAAATTTAGAACCACAACTAATACAAGGAATAAGATAAGGGTGCCACTACACCTCCTACATATCTAGATATTAACTCCTAAAGAAACCTAGTTTTGCATTATCAAATCCCCATCATGTTGTGCACAAGAACTGAGACAAGATGAATCTAGTCAAGGGGTTGAAATGATAGGACCTCATCTATGGAATTATTCATAATATATTTGTTGAGAGAATGAGTGGAATTAAATGATATTCCATTAAAAAATAAAATCCAGCCATTACATCCTCTATCTCCTTGCATTGTGCATTGAACAACTCTATCATAGTGACTAGTTGTGTGAAGGTTCCAACTTCCAAGATAAATAATGCATTGTGTGAAGGTTGCAACGAAGTAGCATTCTATTTGTGAAGGTTCCAAGTCAAGTATCATGATATGTGATCACTACTTAGTGTGTAGGTAATTGAGTGACTCCAAGCAGACATAGACTCTAGAGGTGTAACATCCTCACTAGAATTCTCAGTTTAATTAATGCTTAATGTATATATAATGTGTGGCTACGGGAAAAGCAATTCATATGAAAAATGTATTTCCAAGTTTGAATAATAAAATGTGATGCCATCTACTAAGGCGACATGGAAATAGATGGGGGATAAATTAATCCACAAGAGAGGTGTCCAAGGGGGAATTACCCATGTATATTAATTCCACCCACATTCCTGAATTTTTATTATCATTATGTATTAAAATCTATTTTCTGATGCAGTGTTCCCTGTTGGAGAAATTTCTATTTTCGGCACACTAGTTCAATGGGAGTTAACTAACTAATTCTATTTTAGACTTTATAATCTTATACCATCGCTATTATGCATGCATTCCTAATTATAAGATGTCATTGCCTATATGAGTGAAGATCACTCGTCATTGATTAGATCATAGTATACATTGATTCTCATTCTTCATTGTGTATCTCTCTTCCTTTTCTTGATAAGCTTTGTTTGTGTATGCTTTAGCTAGGTCTCCTGTGCAAGTTTCCATGAAACACTGACATGGTATCAGAGCCGAGCTGCTTGGAGCAACCCAGACAATCCAAAGACGAGCGAAAGAGTTGTTGAGTAAATCTAGTTTCCGCAATCGTCGCGGCCTATCCCTATTGAAAGGTGTGACGATTGGAATCGGTGTGGACTATCCTTATCGAAGGGTGTGACGGTCACACTAAAACGTTTCTTTTTTCAGGCATCGTCGCAACCTATACACCGCCAAGGTGCGACATCGTCACACTTTGTTCTTCATTCAGGGTGCGATGATTCAGTTTTTGACAATCGTCGCACTGTGTCCTTCACTAGGGTGCGACGATTTATCATCATCACACTTCATCCTTCTCTAGGGTGTGACGATTCAATAGCCCTCCAAAAATCGGTTTTCTGTAGTAAAATTGTGATATCTTAAAATACACGATCTGGGTTGGGCTAAAAGTTTTACTAGATACGTATAACATAGGGATGCTAATGCTCACAAAAAATCTCCAAAACCCACATAATATTTTAGGATATATAGTTTTTTTATCATATATATAGTTGTCATAGCACCGTTAGTCATATGTTGGAATCCACGATCTGGGTTTTCAGGATCTTTTCAGAATCCATAGCAGGATGGAGGTGATGCAACTTCTTCAATCAATTCTAGTGATAATACTCCGTACAACTATTTTGAATGGAAGTCGAAGGCTGCATTCCAACTCAAAATAAAAGGACTGTATAATTTGGCGATGGCGATAGAATCAGAACCTACATTAGTGCTTGAGAAGACCAAATGGGCAAACCATAAGGATGAGGCCATGGGATTACTTCTTGAGTTAATATCCATTGATATATGGTTTCATGTTGCCGCATGCAAGAATCCAAACGAGATCGGGACCACCTTGGAAGGACTCTTTGGAAAGCAGGATGAGATGCGAGGTCATATGCTTGAGGTAGAGTTGAATACCTTAGACCCTAAAAGTTTTGATAATATACATGATTTATTTACTAAATTTAAATCTTTGATTTTGAGCTTGGGTGAATGTGGTATTGACAAGTCTGCACAAAAGAAACAACTTATTCTAACAATCTTGGCCAAGCTAGGACCATAATATGTTGTATATGTCTCCAATTTCCATTCTAGCAGATGTCTTTTGGGCGCAAATTGGAAAATGCCTACGATGGATCAGTTCATTGAGTCTCTCACACAAGAGCAGAAAAAACTCATACATATGGGCCTCATGAAATATCCCAAAGCACATGCACTCACCATGCATGATGGAAAAGGTTCATCCAATCAGAAATCGAAGCATAAATGAAAGGAGATATTACATCCAAAGTCAAAGAAGGAGGGATATTCTAAACCCTTTAAGGATTGTTTAGGTTCCAAAGATTCTTCAAATTCCAAAGGGAAGAAGAAGAAGGGAAAGTAGTGCACATATTGCAATAAACCGAATCATGAAGAATCCACATACATGAATAAGCAGATCAATCTTATGACACAGGTACTTCAGAAGAATAACCTTGGAGACATCATTCCTGAAGGAGCCAAGAAGAATAAGGAACAAGACCGTGCACCTAAGAAAGGTAATCATCATGCTCTAGTTGCAATTAATTTCTCATGTGATTCATGAATTATTGTTACCCATGATTTTGGTCATCATGATGATGTATTGATGATGGTGTACTCAGGCTCTTCATAAGAACTTTCTCCTGAGAAAAAGNNNNTCGCAGGCTACCTTAAGCCAGGGTGTGAGAATTTCACACTGTGTTGAACTGCTAGGGTGCGAACTCTTCCTAAAGCAATGAAAAAGATGAATCGATGCTTCTAGAAGGGAATCTTCTAGAAGGATGAGATGGCATTCGAATGGTTATCCTAGTACTGGATTCCCTGGTATTTTGGGATCATTCTTATCCAAGTAACTAATTCATTCTCTCCTATATATTGAGTGAATTCTCATGGAAAAGGTTAAGCAAGATTCATTGGAGAATTGGTGAAAGTATTGTGTGAAGGACTGAAGCTACAGCAGTTTGGAGACTCCAGCAAGTTTATCTAAAGTAGTTGATCTTCTTCATGCAAGTGAGCAAGTGTGTGTGTCGGAGCCAAGGGCCATCGAAAGGAAGTTTGCAACATCAAGGCTCAGGTTGTAATATTTACTTTCCATTAATATGATACAGTAGCATGTCCCTTTCCCATAAAGCTATTTCCATTTTATTGTATAACTCCTTGATCATATACATAGATTGATTGTTGAATAGATTGTGCTTTCTTCACTTTGGTTGGTTTGTGTTGTCTTGGTCTTGGCTACACGAGAGCACTGGAGCGAAGTGGGAGAAACAAATACCATAGGAAGTGATAATAAGGTATGTTCTTTGTTATTGCCTCCTATTTAATTCAATGGTTAGAATCTAGAGAAAGAGTCATGTTCTGTCTTGCTTTGTTCTAGATCTAGGTGGATCTAGGGATATTGGTTTGTGTCCGCACTTAAATATTTATTTCACTTTTCTCCTGTCCTATCAATCTCCGAGTCTTCAGGATATCCTGATAGAACCTCTGGGTCTAGAGGCCTTTTTCAATTTTGCTTCATTTTTTAAAATTTTGATTATGTTCAGGAATTCTCGCACTGTACTTCATTGCAGCCTGCGAGAATAGGTAGAGTTCGCACTCTGCCTTTAGGTTTCAGTGCGAGGTTCTCGCACCCTGCTCATGGGTCACCTGCGAGAATCCGTGATTCTCGCACTGTGTAATATTGCCTGCCTGCGAACTCAATTTTTCAAAAAATTTGGATTAGATTTTTGGTATTTTCAACTGCCCAGATCAGTTTGATTGCTTCATAAGAGTTTCTTGGACCATTGATTGATATTTTTCTTGTCTTCGTTTGCATGCATGAACAGTCTTAGGGTTTCAAGGCTTTTCTTGTCATTTATGGCTTGACTTTCATTTCTTGACTTTTCTTGGCAAAACCATTCTCTCTGACTTCATAATCTGAGTGTGTTTGATTAGTTAAGAACCAGTGATTGGTTGAAAGTTGAAAGTTGAATGCTTGGTTTTTCTCATTTGCTTATTGGTTTGAAAGATCATTTTCTTTTGCATTTGAAAAGACTAAATTGGTTTGCTCTTTATTTTTGTTTTCGTTGAAAGAGTGGATTGGGTGTTTATCATTGCTTGTTCATTTGGTTTTTGATTTTCTGTACTCTCGCTGTCATAGTGTGGGTCCTTTTTGAAAGTGAACAAAAAGTTTTTCTTTCAAAAAATTCTTTTCGTTTTAGAAAACATTGAAAATCAAATTATTGATATTGTTGAAGTATTTGAAAAAGACACAATAGAGAATTGTCATTTGATAAGTGATTGTTTGCATTTGCATTTGAAAGGAAATTTTGCATTGTAGTTCAAGGTTGATCTGGAAAACTTTCTCTCTCTCCCATACATAGGATTCATTGAACGAAAACTGATATATTTCATTCTCATCCTTGCATTGTTGGGTCAGAGTCATACAACATAAGTTTCATTTCTGTTTCCTTTGAGTAAACAACAGCTCTTAATAACACTGCGTAATCATAAAATTTATCTAGTAACTCTTTTCTAGGGCTCTTTTACACCAACATTTAGCTAGGCTAGCGCTTTGGAGTAGGAAGAGAGATACACTCTCCAAAAGCACAAAACACACATTAGCATCTTGTGTTAGGGAGTGTTAAATTCCATTTGCAACATCTTGTCCTGGGAAGCCCTTCTCACACAAGGGTCAAACACTAGGTCGCATTGATATTGGCAGAGTTACTCACCATGCTTTGTTGGTATCACTGTAGAGATTGCACGTATTACAGGGATCACTCGGAGGTATACCCACAATGATGAGTGGAAGCCTTTTGAGTTGATTTCGGGCTAGATACCCTGCCCTTGCGTGTGGATCGGACTGTCGACTGTTCCCCCGGGCTTTATTGTTGTTGGTGGTGACCTTAGAGGCCTATCTCTCTAGGTTCTTACCCAAGGTGACTGTGGAGGGAAAATTCTTCACGGTACCTAGAAT
>JASDQU011179446.1:31356-46015 GCA_032191745.1 Picea mariana | reverse complement strand
AACTGCTCATCCTGGACCATTTTTCAAACTGAAAAATGATTGTCCATAAATCAATACATATCAGTGCTCCCTCCCAACCTGGGAGTCATCTCTTCCTTTTTCAATAGGGAAGTCGTCTCCACGAGCTCCAGCTTGAGTACGCAAACTCTCTCATCTTGGATAGAAGCTTTACCAATATGTCTGCTCATCTGTGGAGATATGTAATGGAGAACCTCTTTCTCCTTTCTGAACTTCGTCACGGATAATGTAATGCTTGATTTCAAATGTACTTTGTTCTGGAGTACTGGTCTTCTTTGAAGGCTTAATGTAGCTCTAATCAATAAAGTATATCATTGTTGGAACACTGGAACATATCCATGTGGCACTTCTTCTGTCATCATGAGATCTGATCTATTGAGTAATCATCTTGATACAATATCTCTGTTATAGAGAATCTTCACCACGCTTCTGCTGTGCATTGGAGGTTCTTCACCAAGTTATCTTCTTCCATCTGTATATAGGGTCTCTTTCTAGTATGCCTCAAGGTCTTGAGGTTGCTCTTCATATACTTTTTGTTCAATTGCTTTGGAGAACAATCTTTGCATTTATCTGATGTAGAATTCCAACTCATGGATGTTGCGGATGATCTAATGACTCATGTAGAGATATGTCTGATGTACTGGAACAAGTAATCATCATAGTCTTCTCCCTCCATTCGGGAGAACCTCTAGTTCTAGATCTTGCAATGCTTTCATTCATAAGTCTTTCATACACTGTTCTTCATCACGACTTTCAGTTCCTCTTCTTGATTTCTTTTATTGAGTTCGTATCAGGCTGGTAATCTTGTGATTCTTAATATAATGACTGGTTGTTCTGACTTCTCTTTCTTTCTTGGAATCTTCATGTTCTTCCTTGTGTTTAGCTCTTGGGTCCATGGAGTAGATTCCATTCCCTAAAGATTCCATTTCTTTCTTTCATCATAGGATCACGGTTGTGGATGGACAACCAGGGATACTTTAAGGCTTCTCTTCGAAGAAGACTTCTTCTGAAGTTGAACAGTACGTGTCCAGTTCAACTTCAGANNNNTTCTTTTTGTCTTTGCTTTTTCCGAGTCTCTTCATGATTGATTCGACGTATTTCATTCTTTCATGTGTATTATCTAATGATATCAATCCTTATCTTGTTGTTCTTCCATAGGTATAGTTCTTCTTGGAATATATCTATCCTTCAAGGGATAGATGTACAAGATTTGTACAGAGACAATACAAACGAGATATGTACAAGAAATAAGAAGAGTATTGTTACTTTTAGAAGAAGAAGTCTCTTACTGCTTAGTCTTCTTTGTAGGTTCCTTTTCTTCGGCCACTAATGCTTCGTGTTTCTCCTTCCTTTTCTTTAGCTCGGGACAATGATTCTTGTAGTGGCCATACTTTCGACAGTTGAAGCATTGTACTTCTGAAATGTCTTTCTCTTAATTTGGCTTTCTCCTTGAACCAAACTTCCTTTTGTTCCTGAAATTCTTGAATCTTGCTGTGAAGGCTTGATCATCGTACTTCTTTTGGGGTTTCTCTTTTGCACTGATCCTTGATTCTTCTTGAGCACAGCAAGTCCAAAGTTCTTCAAATGTCGGATACTCCTTCCTTGTGTTCATGCTTGCGGCAAATGCATCCCACGTCTTGGAAGACCATTGAGTACTATGTTTACCAATTCCTTCTTTGAAACGATTTCTTCAATAGCTTGTAGTTGATCTCTTAACTGAGAGATTCTCACAAAGTATGATGTTATGTTGTCATCATCATTCATCTTCATGTCATGGAGCTCATTCTTTAGACTCATTACTTGTCCAATGTTTCTGACTGAGAAGAGGTTTGTTAGGGCATTGTACATCTTCTTCGATGATTCAAGATGGGAGATGTAGGGTATCAAGTAGTCTTTGATAGAGTCCACTATGATACTCATGGCATTGATGTCACCGTCTTTGAACTTCTCCATAGCTGCAACGTTTTGCGGTTCCTTCTCTTTTCCTTCTTCAAACTCTGGTTTCACGATCTGTCCTTTCACGATATCCAACACTTTATTCTTGGCAAGGATGAGGTCAATCCTTGTCTTCCACGCTCTGAAGTTAGAAGCTCCATCTAACTTGTTCTTGGACTTCATAGAATAAGTCATGGCTGCTTTGACTTGGTCAAACCCTAGATTTGACCACAAACTCAAACTTGACGTCTTGGCTTGCTGAGAGTACCAGGAGATGTGCTAGGCTAGGGTGCATTGATCTGTCTGGAGATTAGGTCAATCTCTTCATTTAAGGTGTCTCAACAAGAGGATTAGGGTTTCTGCAACTGCACCTGCTAGTAACCTTAGCAGTAGTGCTTTGGTCACTGCTCCTGCTAGGAAACCCTAGTGACAGTTTTTCAACGAGCTTAATATCCTTCTGGCTATGTTTCCTTCTAGCGGTTAGACTGAATGAAGGAGGTGTGGGCCCATAACCTGTTAGATATAATGGATGTGCTCGTTTTACCATTGACAATATCTCTATTGTCACCCAAGCATAGGCCGAAGCCACCCTCCGAGCACCTTAACCTTGACAGAGAATCACTCTGGAAGCAAACCCTAGGCTAGATAGCCAAACAAAGGATAGCGCACCAACAAGAGCTGATCAAATAGTCCAAACCCTAGCCAAGAGAGTCCAAGCGTAACTGCTACTTGCAGCACCTACAATGGCAGCTCTCCTCCAAACCTGCGTAGAAACTGGGCGACGACAGTGCACACAAGTGCTACTCTGCAATTTTGAGACTGCCTGCCAGAATGAGAACTGGCCTCCTGTATTTATACTAATTCTGGCTGACTGCTTGGGCCGACTTCTCATTCTGGGTATCTGTTTGTTCAGTATATATTATTATTTCTGGCTGACTTCTTCTCTTGGAGGCTAATAACCTAATATAAATTATCTTCTTGAGTCGACAAGTCTTCTAGGGTTATTAGCCAACTCATTAGGGTTTCTTCTTGCTTCCCGGAGTATTCTAGCCTTGTCAGGTTTACACGTGGAGGTAAATACCTCTCGCAGCTACCATAATATCAACACACAGAGGCACCCTAGCTGAGCCTTACCTAGGGGGGTTGTGCCCTCTCCACTGGAACGTTGGCCTTGGAAGGCCCATGACGTCACCAGGATGCCCATGACGTCATCCAACATTGTGGACGTTTTTGGCAGGCAGTCATGGCAGTTATGGCAGCTTGGAGAAGCCCAAGGAGGGCTAACGTTTTGCTCTAGGTGGCCAATGATGCCCTAAGAAGGGCTAACGTCACCCTAGAAAGGGCATGATGTCTTACTTTTGCTTGATTAGGGTTTAATTTATGACATTTAATGTAAAACAATATTATTTGGTATTTTGGCCTTGTCGACCTTTTGGTGACCTGAAATTTAATTAAGGTCATTGGTACTGTATAAGTAGAGAGCTAAAACTCTCATTTTGAACACTATCTTTCACTCACACATAGTGAGGTCTGAAATTTTCGCCCTTCTTTAGGGTTTTGGCTGAAAATTGATGCGTACTTGTTGAAGGAGTCCTTTTCTTGGCTATTTTGGCATTTTCTTGGTGGAAGGTTTACAACTAGGGTTTGGCTATATGAATGCTTGGTGGATGTAAGTAAATTTCTGCAAACACTTCTTTATTGATTGGTTATGGTATTGTTTACTTGCATTTTGTTACTATAATTTTCTGGATTAAACCCTAGGGAACAAGCGCATGTTGGTGTCCTTGTCTCATGTCCCTACTAAGTTAAGATAAGAGCCATTTTGATTTGCTGAAGTTAGATAGAGCCTTGCCATAGAAACACTCTACTCCTACTCTTCTAGCCTAGTCGTTTTTATCTTGTCATTTAGCTAAGGAAGGAGGAAAATGCACTAAGGCCTAGGGTTTCTACACCTTAGTGAGCCGTTTTCCCCTAGGGTTTGCTTGATGAAGCCTTGCCTTAGCAACACTTCATCATTAAACTCTCTTGTCCTTAGTCATAGCATTTATTACTCAAGCTAGCCATTTTTATCTTGTTAATGAGCTAAAGGAGGAGAAAGCACTAAGGCCTAGGGTTTCTACACCTTAGTGAGCTTTTCTCTCTAGGGTTTCATTGTTGAGGCCTTGCCTTAGCAACACTTCAACATCTAACCCTTTTGTCTTTAGCCATATCACTATCATCACGGCCCTTCAACTTTTGCAGTGATTTTTGACCCCATTTGCCCAAATAACGCACTAGTCTAAGACTTCTTGTGTTGAGTACCTTGATCAAACATAACTTCTAAATATTCTTGAACAATCATTAACTCATTCTAACCCTAGCTTAGACTAACACTTACTAACCCAATTGCTGCTATCATCTACTTGAGTTATCTTGATTCTTTATACATTGCAACATTTATTATATCTTTAAAGCAATTGAAAGATTAGCTAAAGCATTGCTCCTAGTATTGTTACATTGATTGCTATTCATCATTGCAAAGTTTCTTTAGCACTCATTGTGAAGTGATATTGTGTAATCATTGCTATTGTATAAACATTGATTTACTTCATCAATATTATTGGTCAATTGCTCATTATCAGAAAGTCTTTGATTATATGAAGTACTAACCAACAAGTAATCTTGCACATGTATAGTTTCCTTGTTGCTTTGTCTCAAGCAGGTACACTTTTTGGTTATTACTTATCTTTATTGGCTGATTAGCCGAGACTTTATGATTGATGGTGACTTGTGACGGGGAATATTATACTTAGCCTTTCAAACCTTTGCCTTCTCAAAACCCCAAGTCACCGGGGACGTCTCCCCTGGGCCTACCACCCTAAATAGAAAGAGCTATCCTATTGAGGTGACAGTGGTAGGATAGTCTTAGTTACGCCAGTTTGCCTTCTTTCATCTGTCTTTCACCTTAACTACAATTTGTGCGATAACACCTTTGTTGTAGACATGAGATTGCAGGGATATGCCAATGTAGATTGGGCAGGGAGCATAGTGGATCGGAAGAGCACATCCTGTTGTTGTTTTACTTTGGGATCTGCCATGGTTTCCTGGTGCAGCAGGAAACATACTTCTGTGGCTTTGAGTACCACAGAAGCAGAGTACATTGCATTATGTGTGGCAGTCTGCGAAGCAGTGTGGCTTCGCAAGCTCCTTGCAGACTTATTTGGACATGAGATGGATTTCACCGTTATCCATTGCGATAACCAGAGCTGTGTGCAGCTCTCTGAGAATCCTGTGTTTCACAATAAATCGAAACACGTCGAGATCAAATACCATTACATCAGAGATATGATGCAGAGGAAAGTAGTACATGTGCAGTACCTTTCTACACACGAGCAAGTTGCAGATGTTTTCACCAAACCGCTTGCCAAGACGAAGTTCAAGTACTTCCGTGAGACACTTGGCGTGGTGGAGAATGCCTCTCTAGCTGAGAGGGAGTGTTGATGATTACAGCTTCATGAGACATTCTCTAGGTCGTTCTCCTCTGGATTGAGTTGAGATGATCTGTGAGAACGCCCATGTGATGGGTGAGTCATACTCCTCGGAACTGAGTTGAGGTGACGTGTGTGGTCTCTTGTTGTGCTCCTCTGGACTGAGTTGAGATGATTTGAGATGGTCTCCTGGCAGACTCCTATGGACATAGTTGAGTCGACATGAGATGGCTCTCCAGATAGTACTCCTATGGACTTAGTTGAGTTGATCTGTTGAGAGTGACGTCCCTGTGGTTGAGCATAGGTGGATGTGTCCCTAGTGGCAGAGCACTAGAGGATGTGTGAGATCCCCTTGCTATATTGTCAAAGAGTAAGACTTTGGTAAAACCTTAATTTGTATTGTAAAGGGTACAAGTCGATCCCACCATCTAAAGATAATTAATATTATGTAAAGATTAATTATATTGTTGAGTTATAGAAGTTGGCCCTATTGTGCCAAATTCCAATAGACACATCCATTTGATGTGCTAGGTCATGCATAAATAAGAGAGTTAGATCCCCATTGTGGATCACTCACTCACACTTGTTTCATTATCTCAATGCCTACGTGTAGGGATGAAGTGCGCACTTCTCTTAGGCGCAATCTTTCTTGGTCATAGAGCACCCTCTTGTGTGCACTAGGGTTTGTGGTGAAAGGGTGATCTTCTCTTGACTCTATAGCAAAGAATTGTTGGGTTTTTCCCTTGATTGAGAAGGGTTTTCCCAGGATAACTTCTTGTGTTCTTGTGCATGGTTATTCTTCTTGTGATCTTGGTTATTGCAACTATTGTATATTGTATTGTTGCATTGTTTATGGTTCAAGTTCATGCTAAATTGAAATAAACTACATGTGCTTGAGCTAAGCATTAAAATTCAACAAAAACTACTCCCAGAATGGTGTGTTGGAACACTAAGTAGAGAATAACTATGAAGGGGGGCTATTCTACTCTCTCTTTCCCTACTTTTAGGCAAACAAAACAAGGTTGGTATTGACAGGGGAAGGATACTCAAAATTCGCTCCTCATAGGGTTTTCGATTATTGGAGTTGAGTAGGATGAGCAGGAGGAGGAGGATTTGCAAACCATTGCAATCTCCCAATGACCTCGCACACAACAACACAACCTATCAAATATCCTACTATTTCGTACAAAGGTGAATTCCAATGCTTTGCTAAAATCTCGATCTACTGAATGCAAATGGTGTTTGAAAGTAGATTTGTGGGAAAGGAAAATTATGCTATTCTCAAGAAGAAACGATTACCTGGGGAGTTATACTTTGCATGTGTAGAAGTAGGCTTTGATCTTCTTTTCCTTGAGGTTCGATCCTCAAATGCTCTCTTCAATCTGATAGCATTTTCATACTTCTTCCTTCTTCAATCTTCACTCCAGTAGCATAACCCTGAATACTATCACAATTTTTGGTGGTATTTGGGTAGCATTATGGTAGGGAATCAGGGGGAAGGATTTGTGGAAGGTAGATAACCAAATTCAAAGGAAGCATCAACAACATGTGACTATCAATATGGAGATGTTAAAAATGGAGGATGGTTCTATTTATATATGAATACAAAGCCTCTTGATGGGTGTGTAAAGAGTCAAATCAAGAAGCAAGAACTCTTCCATGGGTTGTGGTTGCAAAGCTAGAGACGATGTCGACCACATAAGAAGCTGTCATGGTTGACTAGGAGTAAATGCTTTGCAAAATTCTTCTTTTTCACGTGCTTTGAGGACCACATGGTTTTTGAAGGTTTTAYTGCTTGATCTACTAATTTTTTAAGTGGTCARGTGTGTGGCCTTGTTGGTGTGAACCAAAATCGGGCATTGGTTGACTTTCACACCATTTACCAAACAGAGATTTCCTTTTAAATCTTTTGAGTTGCATTGCTTTTTCATCAATTTTKCTATGGGCCTAATTCAAACCGACATGSGGTCACATAATGATATATTCAGTGATGAACATAGTTTGTCACACGGGGACGAAAACAAATTGTGAACATATTCCCCTTGATGTATGAGGGTAGGAGCCCGATGTATGGTCGAAATACACCACACATGTTTCTTTTGAGAAGAGATTGGAGAGTGCCAAACGAGGAAGTCACCTCTGAAAGAGAGGAAAGGAAACCATGTGCAAACATAGAAAATTTTTGTGACATATAAAATACTTTCTTTCATGAATTTGACATACCCATTCTTATACATGAATCAAGTCAAGTACATACATACAATGGGACCGTGGCCGAGTAAAGTCAAAGTAACATCATATACATTATTCTTGCTTTCATCTTATAATTTAATGGTGTAATGCCATTCAATGGGCCAAAGAACTGTAGAAGAGAAAGTCTACAGTTGTCTGGGTGATAGGCATATAATGGGCTTGAGCACATGTTGGATTAGGATATAAGCCATAAATGTCCATACAATGGGACCATGGCCGAGTAAAGTCAAAATAACATCATATACATTATTGTTACTTTCATCTTATAATTCTAATGGTGTAATGCCACCTAATGGGCCAGAGAACTATAAAAGAGAAAGTCGTCGGTTGTCAGGGTGATAGGCATATAATGGGCTTGAGTGCATGTTGGATTAGGATACAAGCCATAAATGTCCATGGCTTTCAACTGAACTTTGGAACACTACCACTACGAAAATACGAATCTCCACAATGCGGTAATGAGTTGAAGTCAAACATGGGAGAAACCATCAAATTAGAGATCAATCAGGGTAATCACTGCTCAATACGAGGTAGCCTATTGATGATGAAAATGTGTATTGATGTACTGGTAGGATACGTGCAGATAGATGTGTTGAAGTCGATATAGAAGTGAACAATTTGGTTAGAGATCAATGATGGAAATCCATTAGAAATGTAAGGTAAACCACTAATAATGAAAGTGGAAATCAAGGTACTATGTCTCTAGATCAAATCCTTAGAGTAAGATGTCGTGGTCGATAGAGGCAAATCTATCAAAGGAAGGACCATAATGTGTCCCTTTTAATGATATGAGGTAAAGAGAGCATTGATGTGTGATGAATACTGGGAATTGCCAAACACGAGAGGTTGTGACAAAACTATTGATATTAAGGTAGCTGCGGGAGGTATTAACCTCCATATGTAACCTTTGACTAGAATATAATATTTCGAAAGCAAGAGAAACCCTAAACAGATGTGTGAAAATCCTAGAAGACATGTCGACTCAACAAGATATATAATATGAAGGTATTATCCTCCAGGAAGACAAGTCGGCCTAGACAAGTGACCAGAACCACTATAAATAGAGGACATCTTGGCTCCTTTGTTCACTCACTCACACACTCTCAGTCACCCAGAAACGATGCGCAAGTTTGGAGGAGGAGCAACAACAACTGCAGTTGTACGGTTTTCTCTAGTTTAGTCTTTTTGGTACTTTCTCTTGTGCGCTACCCTTGGAGAAGGTGCACTCTCTTGGTTATCTAATGGCTATGGTGTGGCTTCCTGGAATCATTCTTTCTGTCAAAGGTTAAGGTGCTCGGGGGTGGCTTTGTGCCTATGGTTGGGTGACAATGGTGTAGCATTGTCTATGGTTAAACGAGCACATCAACATTACTCTAACAGGTTATGGGCCCACACCACCTTCGGAACAATCTAACTATTGGAAGGTAGATCCACAACTCTCTATCAAGCTCGTTGTAGCAGAATTGCAATTGCAGTGCCAGTTACAGTGCTAGTTGCAACACTAGTTACAGTGCCAGCACCAAGTGCAGTACCAGTTGCAGTGAACGTTTCTGTGAAGTATGAGGACTATTTTTTGGTTATCCTAGTGCACCCTAACCCATCGCATCTCTTGGTGCCCTCAGCCAGCAAAGACGTCAAGTTTGAGTTTTTGGGTCAAATTCAAAGGTTGACTTTTGGTCAAAAATTGATTTTTGTGGTCAAAGTTGAAATTTTAGGGTTTCTAGCTTGTTCTAATCATTGAACCTTTTTGATTTAGTTTCTAACCTCTTGTTGTCATGATGGTTTCAAGTTTCAGATTAGAAGACAAGTTGAACGATACTACAAATTTCAAAGGTATGCACTTGTATATTCTTTTCAAGTTATATCATCCAACAAAGCATGAGTGTGTTTGCAGGGGATGTTCAAGAGACCTTTTCCAAGCAGTGATTTTGAATTCAGTACATTCAAAGGAACAAGCGCACCCTCCCTAGTAGTGAAGACTCCAGGTTTGATTATTTAAAAGTTGATATGTCTCTAGCTGTTATGGCATTATTATGATCTTGCGCTGCATCTTGATCTATCAAAGTTATGATCATTATACTAACCCCTTAATACTAGAGATACACTTGTTGATCTCCTCTCTAGGAGATATTCTTGTTCTTATGTAAATACTTATTGTTTATGAGATGAAGTTGATCTCCTTTAGGAGATGTTCTTGGTTATCGAACTAGACTCCAAACAGGTTATCTTCCATGGAGGATACCACAGAGATTTTGTTGTTCTTGTTTCTTGTTCCGTGCAGGTCTTAAGAGATAAATATGAGAGGGAGTCAGACTTGGAGGGAGTCAATGATCAAGAAGAAGCCAACATAGTTTCGAGACTCTTTGCAGAATGCAAAGGGGCATGTAACAGAGAAAAGCGTGGTCTGAGGGAGTTGATTTCAAAGATTTAGATGAAGGATCTTGACCGGATATATTGGGATTGGAAGCGTGGCTAGCACCATATGAGATCTTCAGTGAGGAGATTGAAGAGGTTTATCATGATGGACAGGAAGTCCATGGCCACACCTATGACGACACATCTGAGGAAGTTGTGTGACGGGATAGGCATTTGCTTTGCAGAGAGCACCTTATGCCAGTATATGGTTGAGCCATGACCGTATTATTGGGTTTCAACACAACATGTACCTATGTTGTGGTACAAATAGATATGATTGATTTCCGATGATAAAGTATGGTTGTCGGGATATACAGTTTTTGGATTGGGAGTGCAAAAGACAGATCTAGCACCTGGGGTGCCACTTCAGCTTAGGATCGAGCAGGATTTTCAGACAAGCAGGGAAGCAGATATTTGTAGCACTCAGTCATATATCATAGCCAATGGCATAAGATATGAAGCATGGTGGCTTTTTGAAGGATCTTGCAGGACTTCATTAGAGACATGGTGTAGGAAGGAGTAGCGAGGTTCCATCACTTATCCACATATGGGCAGAAAGCTGACATTTTCACTAAGCCTCTGTCTGGGAAAAGCTTGGCAGGAATGAAAATGTTTCCCTGTGGGAGTATTGATGATTGCAACGTCGTGTCGATATTCCAAGATTGATCAGACGAACTTGATCATGTGGGAATAGGCCCAGATGTAATCTTCGACGSACTGAAGATTCAAATTGTTGCTAGATCTCCTATGTGTGAATTACATTGGGCCTTGAAACTCTCACGAGTAGGTGAGTAGCCCCGATAAGCATCGGGTTGACTCCATCTCCAYAGGAACTGGGTTGTAGACCATGGGAGATAGGGAACATCTACATCCAGAGTAGATGTGCCCCGACGTAGTCTTCGACGGATTGAAGACTCGAGGTGCAACTCCACGTGTCCGATAGCATCGAGCTGAATGCATTCACAGAGTGATCCTATGAGAGGATCAYCGTGAGGTGTTTGTGGCTCCGATGTGGTCATAATTCTTGTCATGGGACAAGAACGACTTGAGGTGCTAGACACACGTGTCCGATAACATCGAGCTAAGTGCTTTCACGGAGTGATCCTATGAGAGGATCAACTATGAGGTGACCGTGGCTTCGATGAGGTCACGATTCTTGTCATGGGACAAGAATGACTCGAGGTGCTAGACACATGGTGGTGGAGATGGATCATCATTATAGCTAAATGAGGCTCATGGATATTGTGATATTGTCTATGACAGAAGATTACCAAGAACAAGTACGACGATATGTTTTGATGCCAGATTGCTACCAGACGGTGCTAATAGTGATGATGATACTCTATGATGATGCTACCTGTAGAATGGTATACAAGACTATGTGAGTCTTGCCCATGCCATGTGAAGATGGATGGATGTGTTTGAGACTATTAGTAACCTCCCTAGCTAAGAGGGAGTGTTGATATTATGGTAGCTGTGGGAGGTATTAACCTCCATATGTAACCTTTGACTAGAATAGAATATTCCAAAAGCAAGAGAAACCCTAAATAGATGTGTGAAAACCCTAGAAGACATGTCGGCTCAATAGAATATATAATATTAAGGTATTATCCTCCAGGAAGACAAGTCGGCCCAGACAGGTGGCCAGAACCACTATAAATAGAGCACGCCTTGGCTCATTTGTTCACTCACTCACACACTCTCAGTCACCCAGAAATAGTGCGCAAGTTTGGAGGAGAAGCAGCAACAACTGCAATTGTACAGTTTTCTCTTGTTTAGTCTTTCTGGTACTTTCTCTTGTGCGCTACCCTTGGAGAAGGTGCACTCTCTTGGTTATCTGTTGGTTATGGTGTGGCTTCATGGAATCATTCTTTCTATCAAAGGTTAAGGTGCTTGGGGGTGGCTTTGTGCCTATGGTTGGGTGACAATGGTGTAGCATCGTCTATGGTTAAACGAGCACATCAACATTACTCTAACAAAAACTTCCCATTGACACAGATTAAACACTTACATGGGCAACAACCACAATGGAAGGACCATGGGAGGGTGACTCAACAAATGTCGAGATGGGGACCATAGGAATAGGGAGTTTTGATTGGTAGGCGGAGCGAAGAAAACTCAAGTTTGACAAAACAATGGGGTAGGTAAACTCAATGTCCATGAATCAAGTCAAGTGCATACATACAATAGGACCATGGCTGAGTAAAGTCAAAGTAACATCATATACATTAATGTTGCTTTCGTCTTATAATTCTAATGGAGTATTGTCACCCAATGGGGGTAGAGAACCATAGAAGAGAAAGCCATCAGTTGTCGGGGGCCCATAGATATAATTGGTTTAAGTACAAGCTATATTAGGATACAAGCTATAAATGTCCATGATCTTCAATTAGAACTCTGGAACACTACTACCATGAAAATATGATTCTCCACACTGAGATAATGAGTTGAAGTCGAACATGGGAGAAACTACTTAGTCAAAGATCAATTAGGGTAATCACTACCCAAGGTGAGGTAGCCCACCAAGGAGGAAAATGTGTACCAAGGTACCAGTACGATAGGTGCGAATAGATGTGTTGAAGTGGACATCGAAATGAACAATTTGGTTAGGGATCAATAATGGAAATCCACTGGAAAATGTGAGGTAAACCACCAATAACGAAAGTAGTAACCAAGGTACTATGCTTCTAGATAAGATGTCGTGGTTGATAGGGGCAAATTCGTCGAAGGAAGGGTCATAATGAATCCCTTTTATTGACATGAGGTAAGAAGAACATTGATGTGTGATGAGAATTGGGAATGGCCAAACACTAGAGGTCGTCACAAATCTCCCTTGACATGTATCAAACACTAACATTGGCAATAACGACATTAGAAAGACCAAGGGAGGGGGACTCAACAAATGTCAAGATGGGAACCATAGGAATAGGGAGTTTTGATAGGTAGGAGTGAACAAAACTTAGGTTTGATAAACCAATGGGGTAAGTAAACTCAATGTCCATGAATCAAGTGAAGTACATACATACAATAGGACCATGGTTGAGTAAAGTCAAAGTAGCATCATATACATTAATGCTTCTTTCGTCTTATAATTCTAATGGAGTAATGTCACCCAATGGGGGAAGAGAACTGTAGAATAGAAAGCTTTCAACTATCAGGGTGCTAGGCATATAATGTGCTTAGAGTACATGTTGGATTAGGATAAAAGCCATAAATGTCCATGATCCTCAATTGGAACTATGGAACACTACTACCATGAAAATATGAATCTCCATATTGTGATAATGAGTTGAAGTTGAACATTGGAGAAACCATCTAGTCAAAGTTCAATCAAGTTAATGACTACACGATGCAAGATAGCCCACCAATGATGAAAATGCCTACCAAAGTACTAGTATGATAGGTGTAAATAGATGTGTTGAAGTCGACATCGAAATGAACAATTTGGTTATGGATCAATGATGAAAATCCATTGGAAAATGTGAGGTAAACCACTAATAATGGGAAACGACAACCAAGATACTATGCCTCTAGATCAAACACTTATAGCAAGATATTGTGGTCAATAGGGGCAAATTTGTTGAAGGAATGGCCATAACGAGTCTCTTCTACCCACATGAGGTAAGGAGAGCACTAATGTGTGATGAAAATCGGGAATGGCTAAACACAAGAGGTTGTCACAAAAATTTCCTTGAGACTAATCACACATTGACATGGGCAACATTTACAATGGAAAGACCAAGGGAGGGTGACTCAACAATGTAGAGATGGGGACTGTTATCCATCAAGTTGCACTAGGATGGATTTCCAGCGAGCCGCCAAGGATTGAACATTTTCATGTTCAAAATTCAAAGTTCAGAAGTTCAACCGGTCATTAAGATCAACCTTTTTCACGTTTCCATAAAAAATTGTAATAAGAGATGTTGCATGATGAACTTGTAAAAGGTCTTAGCCACCTAGTTTTAAGCATGAGTTATACTTTGGAGTGTTTTTTCACTTATTTATTATATTTTGCTGTCCAGGCAATTTATAATTTATGAGTTTTTTCACTCAATCCCTCCAGAGCTGGAGTATATACCCATGGTTAGGGCTTAGCATGGATCTAAGCCTAGTGTATGATGTATATTACCATGCTAAACATTCTCCTAGAGTCTTATGGAAATGTGCTAAGTCCTCCTTAGGATTTTTTAATTTTTCAGTTAATTAAAAAATTGCCAGAATTCGGCAATTTTTAATTAAAAAATAAATATGTATTAAAAAAGTGGTACTAGGGGACTTAATATGCCACGGGGGTGCTCATTTTTGGACCTAGAGCACCCATATTATCTAAGTACCCACTTAGTTGAGCAAAAATAGTGATTTTAATCACTTAAAAATCATTTTTGCTCAAAAAACCCAAAAAAGTCAAAATAAAATCAAAAAAATCAGCAAAGGGCAAAAATCAAGGAAACATGTGGGGACATGTTGGAGACAAATAAAGCCTCAAAAGGCTATGTGGCAATACAAGGATGATTTCTATTGGTCAAAGCAATAAAGTGGGCATGTATGCTATTGATTTGAAGCATGTGCCA
>JASDQU011179446.1:17475-30337 GCA_032191745.1 Picea mariana | reverse complement strand
AGTATTTTTTGTTAGGGACTACCCCCCTTGGCTTCTTCGCTAGGAGTTGGCCTAGACGGAGGAGTTGAGGATTAGGTGACAACACCTTAACTCTCACTTGCCCCCAAGGACACACCGAGTGGATTGAAGATTTCTTCCACATCTCCCAGGTGTGTATAAGGCGACAACAGGGACCATAGGAATAAGGAGTTTTGATGGCCAGGAGGAGCAAACACAACTTAGGTTTGTCAAACCAATAGGGTAGGTAAACTCACTGTCCATGGTGGCCAAATGAAAGGACACAAATGGCTGACTCAAATGCAGATATGCTTTGGTCAAGGGAGCCACTAATTTCTACCCCACATTGCTAGATGCGAGGTAGCTGACCAATGATGAAAATGTGCATCAAGGTATTGGTACGGTACTTTAGGTGCAAATAGATGTGTTGAAGTTGAAAATTGAAAGGAACCATTTGGTGAAGGCTGAATGATGGAAATCCATAGTTGAATGCTAAGTAGCCACCAATAATGGAAGCGATAACCATGGTACTATGCTTCTAGATCAAATCCTCAGAGCAAGATGCGTCATGGTCAATAGGGGCAGATTTGTTGAAGGGTGGGCCATAATGAGTACCTTCAACCAACACGAGGTAAGGAGAGCAAACACTGACATGACCAAACATGGGAGGTTGTCATAAGACTTCCCTTGATACAAAGTAAACACTGACATGGGCAACAACCACAATGGAAAGACCAAAGGAGGGTGACTCAACTTATGTCGAAATGGGGGCCATGGGAAGAGGGAGTTTTGATAAGTAGGTGGAGTGAACAAAACTAAAGTTTGACAAACTAATGGGGTAGGCAAAACTCAATGTCCATGGTGACCAAATAAAGGACACAAATGGGTGACTCAATGCAAATATGCTTTGTTCTAGGGGGACACTAATTGTTGCCAAGATCGATGGAGATTTAGGTGGAAAATATCTAGATTAAAGAAAGGATGTCAGAATCAATGGGATCCATGAGACATATCACAACCCAAAGATTAAGTTGGATACTCCAAGGGCCAAAGTGTACTTGCGAGCTATGTGAGTTCAATTGGAACTGGATGATAGAAAGAAAAACTAGCCAAAATGGACAAGTGGATGTGTTGAATTTCCCCTACCCAACACCTGACAATTAGCTTAAAATAAAATCACTTTGTCTACTAAAAGCATAGCTGAGTAATCAACTAACATGCAACGTAAGCATAAATTAGGAAACCAAAATCTCATGCATAAGAACACCAGTATTTTCGAGTATAGACCCCTGGCAAAACCCTTGAGGGAAAACCAGTCCTAAGATGCTTTTATTAAGGTCAAATAAGGGATCCCATAACAAGGAAAATGGCCCACTAAGAGAATATACATTGTAGACAAAACTGACAATGCATTTGTTGCTGTACAACCCTGTACCAACATGTTTCCTGAGGTGTATGCGCCTTTCCTTCAACAAACCTGCATACATACGCAACTGTCTCCATTGAGACTTGCGTACATGTACGTAAACTCTGTATGACAACTTTCGTACGATGCTACGCTTTCCTTTGGATTCTATCAACTGAAACCCACCGACGACTGCCTTTGCTCTCTCTTCTCCTTGACATGTATGATCTCTAGATGAAAGTCCTCCACCTATCCAAGATCTTGAATCACAGTCCTTCGTTATCCAACCCTCTCTGCATGAACACTTGGATGAAATCTCTTTACCCAATCGGTGAGATCTCCTCACTCATGTGTAAGCAAAAGTCCTTCTTTGCTTCTACACTCTCCACGCTAGCAAAAGTCCTTTGCTATCCTCGACCTTGGTATCTCACCAAAAGTCTTGACCTTGATCTCTCACCAAAGTCTCTCACAAGTGTATCTCACACAAGTGTCTTCCTGCTTCACCCTAGCCTTGCTTTTACAATCATGAGTTATAATCTAAACCTAATCTCCAAAGTGATTGACGATTGAGATTACTTCTCACACCCACTTGAGATTTACATGCTAATTAGTTTTAGCACTTTCCTTAAATAGCTCAATTAATTAATAAAAAACACTTTAACTTTAATTAATTCCTTTTAACTAAAGTAAAGTCAAGGATAGAAGGCTTTTGACAACTTCAACATGCTAGACACATGCCAATGTGTAAGTACCTGTCTGATGCTGCCACTAACCTCAACACTCCCTCTTAGCAAGGAAGGTATCTCTCCCACCTAGAGTTGGCTCTATCTTCGCTACCAGATCCGCTACCATGCCTGCTGTCCAATCCACCTGATTGGCTGCTCCCTCTGACACATACGCTATCCTTGCCATCATGCTTTGAGCTGTCTTCGAAGGCTCCTCTTTGATCATGCTCCTAGAAGCCTCATGCTCCTGAGCATACTGCATGGTCATCTCGAACCATGACTCCTTGATAGACTTGGAAGGATGCTCTTTCCCAGCTGAAACTTGAAGGTTGACTCCCTCTGAGTTGCTAAACCTTCAGGGCTACCTACTCCCTGTTTTCTGCCACTTTCTTGCTTTCCACTGCTCACATAGGCTGGCCCTTTAGCCTATACAAGTTGCTCTCTCTAACTCCAAAGACAACTCCTTTGTTTGAGCTAGATCCTTTGGGCTTGATCAACGCCTTACCATCCTGGCACGCTACGTCAAATCCCTTCTTCTCAATCACTGAAACTGAGATCACACTCTTGCGTTCTGGCACCCATAGCACATCCGTCACTCTCAATGTGCCTCCTGACTCCATCCGAAATGGCACTGTTCTAGATCCTTTCACTACATGCTTGGTCCCCATACCAAGTTCCAAATACATCTCTGAGTCAGACTCTATGAAGCTCTCGAACACCTCTTGTGCTCCTGTCATATGACACATGGCTCCACTATCTATTAACCATGCACCAACTGATATGGTGCTCAAGGAAGCGTGGGAAACAAGTTAGAACTCTGTTTGTTTGAACTTCTTGCAAAACTCATCCACTTGAGTCTTTGCCAACACAACTACCTTTGGTTGCATTTTGTTCCCACCCTTCTTCCTATGCGGACATTGACTTGTATAATGTCCAAACTTGTGACATTCAAAGCACTTGACTTTGCTCACGTCCTTCTTCTTGTTGACTTGAGAGGTAGATTCGCCACTGATAATCTTTTTGAACTTGCCCTTCCTTGCCTGATTGGCAAGAGCAAGGTTCTCATCATCATTTTTGTGCCGACCTCCATTCAGATCTTCATCTCGAAGTTCCTCCTGAACGAAGTCATCCCATAATCTTGACCAATTCGAAAGCTTCTCTTGTGCCACGATTCCTTTGATGAACGGTGTCCACTCCTTCCTGAATCCCTTGAGTGCCATCCTCACCAACTCTGAATCATCCATTGTTTCCCCAATTGCAGCCAGTGCATCTCGAACCTGTCGGATCTGGGTGAGATAACTTGTCCCCGTATGTGATCCTATCACTTCGTGTCCCTGAGCTTCTCTCTCAGCACCATTATGCTTCTCATTCTTGCTACGAAATAAACTCTTCAAAGCCTCCCACATGTCCCAAGTTGTTTTCTTCCTTGATAAATGAGGGATCAAGCGATCCTTCACTCCATCTAGAATGATGTGCATGGATTTCACATCCCTTTGATTATGGAACACCAGATCTGCCGCATCCGTTGGTGGAGTTACTGAGTATTAGCAAATTCCCAGATCCCATTCTCCATCAACACCAACATGATTCTCTCCTTCCAAGGATTGTAGTTGGAAACCCCATCCAACCTATCCTCGAATCGCAATCCAATTGCCATATCCAAGATCTGATTTGATAACCCTATGTTGAAACTGTCCCTATACTGTCCTGTATGGCCCTGTACACGTCTGTCTTCACTACAGTCCGTGTATGTACGCGATTGTCACCACTGCAACCCGCGTATGTATGGGACTGCCCCTTGTGTGACCCGCGTACACCTTCGTACGCCTGCAAAAAACCCCTATTCTACCTCAGTACTACTGTTTCCTTGAAATTTGTTCCATCGATTTCCACTTGCTGGTTATCAATATGATAAGATCTGCTACAAAACTTGAGATGAGCTTCCTCTCAGAGCATGTGCTCTGATACTATGTGCACTTGGTTTCCTCTTAGAGCAACCTGTGCTCTGATACCATGTTGAATTTCCCCTACCCAACACCCAACAATTAGCTCAAAATAAAATCACTTTATCTACTAAAAGCACAACTGAGTAATCAACTAACATGTGGCAGAAGCATAAACTAGGAAACCAAAATCTCATGCACAAGAACACCAATATTTTTGGGTATAAACCCCTGGAAAAACCCTGGAGGGAAAAACCAGTCTTAAGATGCTTTTATTAAGGTCAAATAAGGGCTCCTGTAGTAGGGAAAATGGCCCACTAAGAGAATATACACTGCATACAAACCTGACAATGCATGTGCTACTGTACAACCTTGTACCAACATGTTTCCCGAGGTGTATGCGCCTTTCCTTCAACAAACCCGTGTATATACTGTCTCCATTGAGACCCGTGTACATGTATGGAAACTCTGTACGACAACTTCCGTACGACGCTACACTTTTCTCTAGCTTCTATCAGCCGAAACCCACATGTGACTGCCTCTGCTCTCTCTTTTCTTTGGACCTGTATGATCTCTAGATGAAAGTCCACCTATACGAGATCTTGAATCATAGTCCTTCGTGATCCAACCCTCTCTGCATCAAACACTTGGACAAAATCTCTTCACCCAACCAGTGAGATCTCCTCACTCATGTGTAAGCAAAAGTCCTTTGTTTTTACACTCTCCACACTAGCAAAATTCCTTCTTTGCTATCCTCGACCTTGGTATCTCACCAAAAGTCTTGACCTTGATTTCTCACAAGTGTATCTCACACAAGTGTCTTCCTCCTTCACCCTAGCCTTGCTTTTATAATCATGAGTTATAATCTAAACCTAATCTCCAAAGTGATTGACGATTGAGATTACTTCTCACACCCACTTGAGATTTAAATGCTAAGATTACATTCTAATTACTTTTAGCACTTTCCTTAAATAACTCAATTAACTAATAAAAACATTTTTACTTTAATTAATTCCTTTTAACTAAAGTAAACTCAAGGATACAATGCTTTCAACTACTTCCTCATGCTAGACACATGCCAATGCGAAAGTACCTGTCCGATGCTACCACTAACATCAACAGGATGAAGTAGCTAGGACACGAAAGTGGGGGCCACACAAATCTTTTCTTAATATAATCTCTTTATCTTTCCCTCTTTTTTGGGTTTTTAAGTCTTTTATAAAGGAATGAAAGAGTCACAAGGGGAGATAGGTGTCAAGTTGCAAGCAAATTGAGTCCCAAGTGCATGAGGGAACATAATGATGAAAGCAAATAAAGAAATGTGTTGTAAATGATGGACACCTCAATGTGAGTCTCCTGGCAAACGACAATAGTTCACATAAATTGGGCACTTCAAAGCTCGATTGTGGCAATTGGTGATGAGCAAAGCACAATGGTAAATAGCCATCAAAAGGCAACAAAAAATGCCAAGGTAATGACAAATTACAAAGCATAGCAATAAACAAAAATAAATAGGTGAGAGCCTTGATGGGGGTGCCCCACCCTCTACAACATTTTGCTTGGTGATAGTGATAGACTTGGAACTGACCAAGTTTCTCTCCTCAAGCTAGGTGGTGCAGTGAGAGGGATGTCGACATAGTCAAGATGAATGAAGTGGATGGATCCACTGGTGTGGAGTGGTCCAACCTAGGAAAGGTGTCAATGGGAGAACTAGTGTGGAGGTTGTCTTGAGGACTATTCAGGGTAGTCATGGTCTCTAGGAACTCTTCTTCGGCGGGGAATAAAATGGACAAAGAGGTATGCAAATCAGATTGGGTACTCTTGCATATCGGTGAGGACAATGGATCAATTGTACTCATGGAGAATGAGGCATGTTGATCCTTGCCTTCTCTTCCCATGGGGGAGGAGAATGGCTCATTGACCTACACGGGTAAACACATGGTTCAATCAAAAGGTGTGTACTCGACGTGAGTGGAGTTTGTGCAAATAGTGGATGGGGTCACATAGTTCATTTGCAAAGGGATTGACTTGGTGTGAGCCACAAAAGGCAAAATATTGTCCAAAGTTAAAATGTGGTTGAGGATTATAGTATGAGCATTGATGAATGGTGACAATGCGTCCTTCATGTGTGAATTTCATAAATCGAAAGAGTGAAGACACCACAATGTTCATAACATACACATAGTCATGCCCAAGAAGTATATTGTAATTCATCGGGGTTGTCACAACCATTAGATTGACCAAGATTATCACCTAAACCAATTAGGAGATTGGGCACAATCCTTATTGATTCCAACATTCTACCATCAAAGGCCTGCAATATGGTTGTCCGTGGGATGAGGATGGGGGAACCTATTCTTGTCAAGTGGACGAGGACAAAATACAAGAGGAGGCTTCTTCATACACAACACAACCACCTCTTACATGTGATTTTCAACAATCATAAATGCTACTTCATGGATAAAGTCAATAAGAAGACACTTGTTCTTGGTATTGAAGAGCATGGGATTTTTGGGTTGGTTGATGCAAAGGGGGCGAAAGAGTATGCTTTGGTGGCCAACACTGGTCAAAATAATAATGAGCTTTGGCATCAAAGGTATGGGCATTTGAATTTGAGATATTTTTCTTTTTCTGGATAAAGAAAGTTTGGTTGATGGCTTCCTAGATATACAAAAGATTTGTGGAGCATGTCAATCTAGTAAGCAACGCAAGACTTTGTTTGAAGAAAGGAAAGCTTGGAGAGCTAAGTAAGTAGCACATGACTCTCTTTGAAGAAAGGCAAGCATGGAGAACTGTTAACCACAAGATTTGCTTGTGCAACTGGAGGGTTAAGATCCAATGAGTTTTCATCAGTCTGGTATTCAGGGATAGGTGCATTAGTTTTCACAATGATCAAAGTCCATCTCAGAGGCATATTCACCAGTTTTGGGGAAAATTGATATTTTTAGTAGTTTTCCTATTTTCTAGGAGTCAGAGTTTTGGGGTTCACAGGTCACAGAGGTGATTACATATTTTTTATTCTTGCGAGTTCATGATGCAAATGAGTTTTTTCCGAGTGACATGTGAACATTCACAAGACACTACTATTTTTAGTAGTTAGGTTTCAAGGCTCGTATGTCTATTCTAAGCATATATTTGGATTCCTTGCAGAAAATTGAGTATGATGAGACTGATTTCATTGACACGCGAGATGTTGCTATTTTTAGGTGTTCTATATTTGGTAGTGATCTCATAGCAAGTCCCTTCATTTTTTCATCTTTCCTATTTTTTAGGAGTTGGATTGCTATTTTTTGGCATGCCTATATTTAGTAATACTATTTTTGGTAGGTGTGAGTTCTAGACACTTAGTTCAAGTGAGTAGTGATGCACTGGGTTAAATTGAGCTAGTGTTTAGTGTGACATGTGGCAGCCATTCCAATGCTTGTTTCATCAAACAAACCCTAGGTTGCCCCCCTTTGTTATATTTCGCAGTTTGTTAAATTTGGTTTCCTCTCATGACTTTCAATTCTATTTTCAATGAATTGCCATTTTTGGAACCTGAATTGCCCGGCTTAAATTGGATGCTTTCTTGTTTTCTTTGCTAATGTTGGAGAATTGGAAATCTTGGAAAATTCTTATTTTTGACCAAGTTGACCTCTTTGACCAGTTTGCAAGAGAGGTGGCTAAGTTTGGTATTTGGGCAAGTCAGCCGATTTTATAAATTGTTTGTTAATAGAGAGGCAGCTTGGCTATTTGAAGAGAAGTCGACTTCATCATCTAATTGCATAGGAGCCAAGTGTAATATTCATCTGATTTGTGATTGTAGTTTGACAAGTGTAAGGATCAGATATGCTAAAATGTTGACTTATTTTGCTAAAACAGAGGTTTAAGGTGACCTCTTATGTTATAAATGGATTATGGAATTCAATGAGAGTTTGCATGGGCTATGATTTATTCATGGTAAGTCGACCTCTGTTTATACTTGCTGCAATGATTTTAGAGAGTTTAAAGAGAGGTTGATAATTGGACAGCCATATGTATGGCTGTAGGAAGAGTTTACTTATGAATTTCTTCACTTAACAGTCAGATTACAGCAGATAAAGAGGTTCTGTGGCAACCTATATTCAGCTTGCAAGTGGACTGTCACTTAAACAGCAAGTAACTAGGAGTTGAGGTGTTGTTGGCTGACTGATACAGGGCGAAAGAGTGTCGTTTTGTGTTAGTTATCAGCAGTTTTATCTTTATTTAGTAAGTTGCCAGCCCCTCCATTTAGTTGTGACTGTAATCCGGCAGATTTAGAGTGGTTCATGTTAATTTTCAAGCATAAACAGATACAGAAGATAACTGTAGTGTTCTTTTAACCTTTAACAATTAACTAGAACATTAACTGAAGCATAAGGATCACTGAAAGAAAGACATTGACATAGAGGACAAGTATTTATTCTGGGAAACCATCAAGGGGAAGAAAACCCAGCAAACTTCTTGTGATATATTTATCAGTCAAACAAGTACAATGATAGTACAAGACTCTTCTAGAAAGAGGGAGATAAGACAAAAACACTAAGATTATAGTTCTTACTGCTGTTTCTGTGTCTTCACCTTTCTCTGAGCCTTTGCCCTGATCTGCCCTCTGACCTGTAGCTCTTGCTGTAGCTTTTGCTATCCCAAATGTGCTCTTAAGGCCGACTCAAATCTGCCCTTGAGTTGATGTCCAGAGCAGTCTTTAATTGCTGTCCAGAACCGGGATATCAACAGCTACAAAAGTGCCTCAGTTGCTGTCCAGAATATCTCTTAGAACAGAGTAAAATAGCTGCTACAGAAAGAGTTATCAACTGCTAGCTGCTGCCCATAATAGCCTAGCTACTGCCTCAGAATAGAGTTAAGCTGCTGCTCCAGAATAGAGTTAAGCTGCTGCCCCGAATAGTATTCACATACCTCAGAGCTGCTGCCTCCATAAATGAGTTAGCTCATATATTAAACTAATCTGAAAACTGATATGAAGAGAGGGGGCCTCCCTCTCTTTATATAGGATAGAGTCTAGGTTAGGTAGCTTTAGGTTAGGGCCACCTCTTAGGTTAGGGCTTCCCCCTAGGCTAGGATAGGATAGGATTTAGGTTAGGACAGCTAGGTTAGGGTCGACCTAGGCTGCACTGGAAAGGGGGCAGCTTCAGGAGGGTGGTTTAGGAAGAGGGCAGCTTGGAGGGCTACTTAGAGGGCTGCTTGCAGGAATAACATCCTCTGCAGCTGCTTTAAATTTGACAGTTCGCTCCACTAGTATAGCATTGGGCTTCTCAAAAAACAGCCACATGACAATAGAGTGCATGCTTATCTATGGTATTCCTTGTATGCATGAACATAACAACTGTTACTGGTGCATGCATAGGGTGAGCAGATTTGGAATGTAAGATTCTATAAAGGCAGCATGAAGAGGATAGAGTGAGGGAGTTTCTTCATTGAGCAGCAGCCAACTTTCTTCTTTTTCCATTCATCCTTTCATTGCTGCCTTCACTCTGCGCAGTGCCTACTATGCAGTCAGTGTTGTATTTTGTCTTCATGATGCAAACAATCTTTTGACTAATACATTGAAGGGTTTGAATATGCAATGTTTTTAGAGCTCTTCGAATTTGGTGGTTGAATAGTCTTATGATGTTGTAGTGGTGTGGGTGGCCTAAGTGCCTTTACTTTGATTTTATTCACTTAAAGTGCATGCCCATCTTCTTTTATCTTTCATAGTTTAGCTGTTGTGCAGTGGATTCTCTCATATTATTTAATTTCAAAGTTTTCTTGTGTCCTTGGTTGCTTGCACGCATATCAAGAACAACTATTTTGTGTGCTGATCACTTGTACTAACCACACAAATTTTCTAAGTGTAGACAATGCATGAACAATAGGGACACCCCCGTGTGATTGGAAGAACACCAGTCCGAATGGTGGAGTGATCTGTAAACTGCCATGGATATTCCACTGGAACAGTTCGTCACAACAAATCTAATAAATAAAACTGAAATCTTTAATATTAAGGTTATTTTTCCTTTAGATCTCCATAATATTTAATTACTGATTTTCTGCTTATGCATGAAATAAATAAAATGCGAAAAATAGAGAACAATAAAATACAATCACACCATCCACAAATATTAAGGTGTCCCTATTGTTCATGCTGCCACAAATAAACACAAGATATGACCTAGGAAACCCAATACGAGAGAAAACTCAATTAGAAGGTGAGGCTGCTCTGCTCTCTTTTCTCTGGTATAGAAATGATGCAAGTAGAAAGAAAGAGGCTCTGTGTGTGGAGTTGCCCTTTGACTTGTGGCCTGTATGGCTGCTAGAATCTCTCCTCCTCTGTTATGCTCACAAAATATCACTCTCAGATGTTTTGCTCAGCTATGGAACTAGATACAATGCAAAAGAATGGAACTCCTTCTCCTCTTAGTGGTCCGGTATTTAACATAGCCTGATAGCCATCTAAGGGTAGGTTTTTGACTTCCTCATCCCTCAATTGTGATAGGGTTTTGGACCTTCTAGAATCTTCTTGAAATTCCTCACTTGGCTAGCCCCATATGCATTAGTAATGGGGGTTGACGTGGCATCCTCTCGTACCATGGTGGTCAACATGATAGGTCAACTTGCGAGAGGCATAACTTTTGCATACGAACTCCGATTGGTGCACGATCTGCACCGATGGAAAGGTCTTAGATTGTAGAACACCGTCATGGGGGTGGGCTCAAGTTTCGAACACAAGAACCCCCCAAAATGCTGTTTAATGTCTCAAAATGGCTTCAGAAGGTTTTGGACCCCAATTTTCCAAACTGGGACCTACCACTAAAATGACATTGCAAGTTGATTCCTCCAATTTTTTCCACTCTGAAAGCATCGAGATAGATGACAATTAATATAAAGATCCAATCCGAATCATACATCCCCATTTAAGGAGGCTTTTCAAAAGCTTTACTGAATGAGGCGAAGAAAATTTTCCTTTAACTTCTCCTTGGAGTACCACCTTGCTTTGCTTGGAAGTTGTCCTTTCAACCCAATCTGCCAAAGTTCATGTTGCCCCTGTCTTGTAGTTCTAGACTGCTTCTGCAAAATTGTGTCCTCTACTAACTCTGCTTGAGCATCTGGTGCCAAGTCCTCTATGGAAGGTAGGACCTGCTCCTCCTCCTGATTCAACATGGAAGGCTCATAGAGTTTGAGATTTTCCACATTCACTACTGAATAAATGCACATGTATGGGGGTAGACTGAGTCTATATGCATTATTTCCCACCTTTTCCAATAACTCAAAAGGACCATACTACATAGCCTTGATCTTCTTACCAAGACCATGTAGTCTTTCCTTATTCCGCTGTAACCATACTATGTCTCCCACTCTAAATGATCTCTCTATTCTGTGTTGGTCATGTCTAGCCTTGTAATTTTCTTGTGATATCTTCAATGTCTCTTGTATTTGCAAATGGATCTGCCTAATCTTCTCAACAATTTTTTCTGCTTTTACTGCATCTTCTGTGAGGTCCTCCCTCACTCCTCCTTGCTATCCATATACAACATCTAAGGGTGAAGGTGGCAAATACCCAAAGCAAGTTTCAAAAGGTGACTTGCTAGTAGAAGTGTGGACTGCTCTGTTATAAGAGTGTTGTATATAGATCAGATTTTCATTCCAGGTCTTCAGATGCTTCTGATTGTAACCCCTCAAAAGCTGCACCAAAGTCCTATTGACTACTTTCGTCTGCCCATTTGTTTGTGGATGGAATGCTGTAGACCTCTTCAACTTAGTGTCCATCTTCTCCCACAATGTAGTCCAAAAGACACTGAGAAATTTGGTATCCCTATCTGAGATGATGCTCCTTGGTATCCCAAAGTGCACCTAGACCTGTTCAAAGAACTTGTTTGCTGCTTCTTGTCCGTTGATGGTCTTTTTACAAGGCATAAGAATGGACATTTTGCTGAACCTGTCAATTACCACGAATAAATTGTCATGTCCCTTCCTGGTTGATGGTAAACCTCCCACAAAATCCATGGAAATACTTTCCCAAGGTCGAGTGGGAATAGGTAAGGGATGATATAGACCTTGCTTCCTATTACTGGGCTTGCTGGTACAACAAAGTATACATCTTCTAATATACCGTGCTACATCTTCTTGCATTCTGGGCCAATACACATACCTCTGTAAGTTGGAAACTGTCTTCCCGACATCGAAATGTCTTGTAACCTTGGAGGTGTGAGCCTCTCTGATAAGCTGCAATCGTTCACCTTTAAGAACACGGAGCTTGTTGAGCTTGTAGAGTAAACCATTCTATAAATGATAGTCAACCTTGTCGTCACCTTCTTCTATATGAATTTGGCCCTATAGCTGTTGAAACACCTCCTTGAAGTCCTCATCTTCTGTGTATGCCTCTTTATATGCATCATGGGTAAAAGGCTCCATGTGCATCAGAGTTCCCAAGGCTGTAATCTTGGATGTGGGTGGCCGTGAAAGCATGTTTGCCAACTTATTTGTGCTAACCCTTCTTATACTTGATGACTAGATGAAATTGTTGTAAAACCCCATCGACTTGTAATGCCTGGTTTGTTGTAGCTTACTTTGGGCTTGCAAATGCTGTAGTGGTTGGGGATTTGTGTGGATGATGGTCTCCTTGCCCATTAGATAGTGCTTCCAATTTTTGACAAATTGTACCAAGGCATAGAGCTCCTTGTCGTAGGTAGGTTAGTTGAGAACCGCCCCATGAAATACTTTAGAATGATATCATACATGCCTTCCTCCCTGCATCAATATTGCTCCCATGGCAGACCCACTTGCATCTGTCTCCACTT
>JASDQU011179446.1:4154-16049 GCA_032191745.1 Picea mariana | reverse complement strand
AATGGATAGGGGCTAGGATGATCATGAACCTCTAATCCAAGCTTGTTGACGAGATCCTCTGCTATGAGATTAACCTGTGAATCAGAGTCGAACAAAGCATATATCTTGGTCTTCTTGACTTGAATCTTGATGTGGAAGAGCTTGGTCACCTCCTTCTCTTCCTGGTGATGAAGGCTACTCAGATTCACCTCCTTTTGCACATATGTGCAAACAATCTTTTCATCCACATCTGAGCTACTTTCAATTTGATTGCTCGAATTTGTCGCTAGAAGGTTCCTTTTCTTTTTGTCCTTCTTGCAATTTTTCGGGTTTAGCTCTGGATGTAGTTTCCAACATTTTCCCTCGGTGTGGTCATCAATTTTGCAATGATTGCAATGGTTGTTGGGATCTTTGCTCTAATGTGTAGTGGTTGCTATCTTCTTATTTTTTCCCCCTTTCCACTTCTTCTTCCCCTTCTTGGAAGCTTCCTAGTGCTCTTTTTGCTTTGAAGTTCGAACCACTTGGTTGCCTCTTTTTTTGCCCTATGTTTTCTAAATATTGTGCATGTACACATGCCTTATCCATTGTCCTTGTCTTGAAGAGCATCACCTGCTTTTGTAGATGACGGTGTAAACCCCCCTAGATACTTGGGGAGTACATTTGGGTTCTTGGGAGAGATACCCAACATGATGGCCATCTTTTTGAACTCATCGGTGTACACTTTACCCCTACCTTTGCCTGAAGTAGGGCCATTGGATCCATTGGTCCTTTACATACCCGATAGGGTATAATTGGGACTTGATGAGGGTTTTGAAGTCCTCCCACTTAGTTACTGGCAGATCACCCTCCAACCTAAGTGTTTTTGTGTGGTTTTCCCACCAGGTTAAAGCATGGCCCTCTAACTTCAATCTAGCAAATGAAATCTTCTGCCCTTTATTTATATGGTGAACGCTAAAATAAACTTCTAGTTGTTGCAACCAATGATTCAGTTTTAATGCATCGATCTCACCTTGGTATGGTTTTATGTCCACTTTCGCTTCCATCTTGAATAGGGATTGTGAAGGGTTAATGACAATTGAACTTGACTGCTCTTTCTCAGATTCTTTCCGAACTCCTTTTTTCTGTCTTCTCGATCTCCCGATTTCCCCTCTGATCCAATCTCTGAGTTAGAGCTTCCATCATCTCTGAACTGTCGGATCTTGCTTGCTAGAGCCACCTTGAGGAGCTTCATATTGCGACCGATGTCGACAACTTGTGCTTCTAACCACTCAAATCTCTATTCTACTGGACCTTGAGGGTTATTATGAATAGACTTGTCCGCCATGTCTAGGGTTTCTGTGACTTCTCTTTAAGTCTATCTCTAGATCCTGCAACTTCCCACAAATACCCAAAAGAAAAACCTACTCTGATAGCAATATGATCTATAAACTGTCGTGGATATTCCTCTGGAACAATTCGTCACAACAGATCTAATAAATAAAGTTGAAATCTTTACTATTAAGGTTATTTTTCCTTTGAATCTCCAAAATATTTAATTACTGATTTTCTGCTTATGCACGAAATAAATAAAACACGGAAAATAAAGAATAGTAAAATACAACCACACCATCCACAAATAAACACAATATATGACTTGGGAAACCCAATACGGGAGAAAACCCAGGTCGAAGGTGAGACTGCTCTCCTCTCTTTTCTCTGGTATATAAATGATGCAAGTACAAAGAAAGAGGCACTCTCTATGGAGTTTCCCTTTGACCTATGGCTTGTGTGGCTGCTAGAGAATCTCTCCTCCTTTGTTATGCTCACATAATACCACTCTCAGATGTTCTACTCAACTATGGAACAAGATACAATGCAAAAGAATGGAACCCCTTCTTCTCCTAGTGGCCCGGTATTTAACATAGCCCGATAGCGATTAAAGGAGGTTTTTGACTTCTTCAACCCTCAATTGTGATAGGGTTTTGGACCTTCTAGAATCTTTTAGAAATTCCTCACGTGGCAAGCCCCATATGCATGAGTAATGGGGGATGATGCGACATCCTCTCGTACCATGGTGGTCAACACGATAGGTAAACTTGCGGGAGGCATAACTTTTGCATACAAACTCCAATTGATGCACGATCTGCATCGTTGGAAAGGTCTCAGAGTGTAGAACACTGTCATGGGGATGCGCACAAGCTTTGACACCAAAACCCCAAAAAACATCATTTAATGCCTCAAAATGGCTTCGAAAGGTTTCATTGGGATGCACATAAGATTTGACACCAAAACCCCAAAAAACATCGTTTAATGCCTCAAAATGGCTCTGGAAGGTTTCAAACCCCGATTTTCCATACTGGGACCTGCCACTAAAATGACCCTACAAGCTGATTCCTTCAATTTTTTCCACTCTGAAAGCATCGAGATAGATGACAAATAACATAATGATCCAATCCAGATCAAGGAGTAATTAGCAGTGACCTTAAACTAATTACTTATAGTTGTTTCCGAGGTTTTCCCATAGTAGATGTGAGAGATAACAAGAGCTAAGGGAATTCTTCAGTTGATCCATGTTGACATTTGTGGGCCTATGAAGAAGACATCATTCTTTGGTGCCAGGTATTTTCTGTTATTTGTAGATGAATTTTCCAAGAAGATGTGGGTGCACATTTTGAAGTTGAAACCATATGTGTTTAATGAGTTCAAGAAGTTCAAGAAGTTCAAGGCTTTATTATAAAACCTATCCGGGAAGAGCATTAAAATTCTTAGATCAAATAGTGGAAGGTAATTTTACTCTGGATTTTCTTGATTTTTGTGCTCAAGAAGGTATTCAGAGACAATACACCACACCTCTACACTCCACACCAAATTGGATTGGTAGAGGAGAAATCATACCATTATGGAGATGGCTAGATGTATGTTAGAGAACAAGTCTATTCCTTACAAGCATTGGGTGGAAGCAGTACACACATCAATGTATCTTCTCAATCAGACTCCATCAAAAGCGGTAGACAAGAAGACACTAGAAGAAGCATGATCTGGACGAAGGCCTCAAGTAAGTCATTTCGAAGTTTTTGGTTTAGTGGTATATGCATGGGTTCCTAAAAAAACAAACCAAACTTGATGCAAAATCTTGGAAAATGATGCTCACAATGTGCAGTGACAACCATAAAGCTTATAGGTTGGTTGATATTCAAACTAACACAATATGTCTTAGCCATAATGTTGTAGTTGATGAAAGCACAAGGATGTTCCAGAAGAAATCAGATCTGGAATTTGCTAAAAATGAAGAGGATATGGCTGGAAATACAAGGCTAATGGATGGGGAAAATCAACAAGAGGTAGGGATCACCTCTTAGCATGATTGCCATGAATTTTTCAGCCAAGAGGTTCCTAGAAATAACTCAAATCAGCAGGAAATCAGTGCTGTTTTGCAGCTATAGGAGGGAAATAAAAGACCAAAGTGGTGGTACAATTCTTTTAAGGATGCTCACTAGCTACTTGATATGAGCCAAGAAGGTAGACCAAAAAGAGGATCTTATGCTAGTGAATTATAATGATGATGCTCATTGGGATGTGAGCAAGTTGGTGTGAGTCAAGAAGGTAGACAAAAAAGAGATGAGACATCTTGTATGGTAAATTATGCTTTGATGGCTAACCTTCGAAACTCTTTTGAGCCTCATGATTATGAAGAAGCTAAAGGCAATCCGTAATGGGAAAAGACTATGCAAGTTGAATATGAGACTTTGATGAAGTTAAACATGGGCTCCCACAGAGCTATCTCCAAGAAAAAAACCCATTAAATGGGTCTATAAAGTAAAGTATAAGGTAGATGGAATGGTTGACAAGCATAAAGTAAGGCTAGTTGTAAAGGGCTTTGCTCAAAAGGAAGGGATTGACTACGAGGAGACATTTGTTGTACCATAGTGGTAGTAAAACACCTATTAGGATGCTCACTTGGATGAACAAACCTGATATGAGCCATGAAGGTAGACCATAAAGAGCTTCTACTTTAGTGAATTATAATGATGATGCTTATTGGGATGAGTTGGTTGGAGTGAGTCAGGAAGGTAGACCAAAAAGAGGTAAACCATCTAGTACAATGAACTATTCTTTGATGGATACCCTTCAAAACTCTTGTGATCCTAAAATGGGAAAAGGTCATGCAAGCCGAACATGAGACTTTGATGAAGAATCATACACGGGCTCTCATAGAGCTACCTATAAGAAAGAAATCCATTGGTTGCAAATGGATCTATAATGTCAAGTATAAGGCAAATGGAACACTTGACAAGGATAAAGCAAGGTTAGTTGCAAAGGGATTTTCTCAAAAAGAAGGGATTGACTATGATGAGACATTTGCTCCTATTGCACAAATGGGTGCAATCTACTTGGTTTTGGCCATGGCAGCGGAGTTTGTCTTGAAACTACATCAAATGGATGTGAAGAGTGCCTTCCTCAATGGTGTGAATCAAGAAGGTAGACCAAAAAGGGGTATAATACATTTAGTACAATGAATTATGCTTTGATGGCCACCCTTCAAAGCCCTTTTGAGCCTTAGGATTATGAAGAAGCTAATGGTAGTTCATAGTGGGAAAAGGCTTTGCAAGGTGAACATGAGACTTTGATGAAGAATCAAACATGGGCTCTTACAAAGCTACCTCCAAGAAAGAAATCCATTGGTTGTAAATGGGTCCATAAAGTCAAGTATAAGGTAGATGGAATGCTTGACAACCATAAAGCAAGGCTAGTTGCAAAGTGTTTTCCTCAAAAGGAAGGGATTGACTATGAGGAGACATTTTTTCTACCATAGTGATGGTACAACACCTATAAGGATGTTCACTTAGATGAACAACCTAATATGAGCTAAGAAGGTAGACCAAAAAGAGCATTTGCTTTAGTGAATTATAATGATGATGCTCATTGGGACGAGTTGGTTGGTGCGAGTCAGTAAGGTAGACCCAAAAGAGGTAAGACATATAGTACAAGTTCATTAGGGTTAGCTAACAAGCATTCTTGTCGGATAGACTAAAAGAGAACTACTACCAATTTGCATTTGTTGAGAGAAGAGCAAGTCAATTGAAGCTTTTGAGAAAAGAGTTTTCATGATCTAAGTAAAATTGGCAAAACACTAGCTTTTTTAGCATGGCCATGATGAAAAACCCCTCAACCTTGTTGTATTCCTTTTTCGAAGTAAGTTTTGGTTAACATAGAATTAAGGCATTAGCATTTGGACCACTCCATGCCTTCCCATGTGTAATGTATGAGTAGGGATGGGGAACTGCCTTGCTGCAAACACCACCAACAAAGAGGAAGGAGAGAGTGGAGTTGCTACTTAGTTTTATGGAAAAACCGAGAAACTCTAGTGGAGAGGAAGAAAAGAGAAGAGAACAAGGCCTTTAGAGTAATTAGGGTTTTAATTTTAATTAGTTATTTAGGGTTGTAGGTTAATTATTGGACTTCAATTGGGGTTTTCAATAAGTAACTAACAAAAAGTTAACAAAGGAAATGTAAACTAACCTAGGGTTGATTCCCAATCTCCTTTGGTGAGCTAATTAAACTAAATGTTGGAAACGAAAGAAAGAGGAAATTGAAAGAATTCACTCGGAAGAGCACTTTTGTGGGTGGTGAAGCTTCAAGGGTGAAGATGAGAGTTGTGACAAGGCTCTAAGAGAGCGTTCCAACTCCTAAATGATCCTCCAGACGCAATTTAATCCTCTTGTCAAACAAACTTGCACCGATCTTTGATACAAAGTAAGAAAACACTAGTTCTATGACATATAATGATATAACAATATGTAATGAAAGGAGACCTAAGTGCCCTCAAAAGGATTTGAGAGTTACCTTTCCCTTGTTGCGTTGGAACCTCCCTGCAGGTTACAGGGTTGAATTGTCCAAGGTATGAGAGAATTAAGCCTTTTGAGATGCCCTAAGATGAGACAAGAAGCCTGTAAGGTTGGAGGCAAATTGATAACAAGAGATCCCTATTGAGGTGCTGGAGAAGATAACTACAAGCAACCCAAGAGCTTGGTAAAAGATTTAGGAAACTAGGTTAAGATTGGATGCCAACCTAAGTGTGTACCTTCAAGATAATGAGATAGAGAGAGGGGAATCTAATAAGGATTCATGAAAGGAATTGGAAGGTATAAATAGGCAAAGGAACAACCTCAATACATAGGTGAATGGCAAACTAACTGTGTGAGAGAGAGATTGGTACAAAAAGTGAAATTGGGTGGTTTGACTTAACGCTGTGAGTTTATGATGTCATAACATGGGTTTTCCTTGAAAACAAGTCTTTGTTTCATGAGTTGCCAGATAGAGTATGGTACAATTGAGAAAGTCGTAGTTCACTTAGTGCCTTGAGACCATGAAAGGTTAACGAAGCTCCGACTCATTTGACCCTGTAAATAGTGAACCCAAATGGATTTGTGTTGTCATGGACCCATAATAAAACATCTTAAGTAACCATGGACCCAATTAGGAAGTACCCATTGAAATACCTCAAATGAGTGCCATGAAGGTTCATAGTGAACCAAATTGGCAACCAAGGGCCAACGGACAATAGAGGAAAGGCGGTAGAGGACCCCACCTAAGCTCTAAACATCCTTAAGAGGTCATACTTTTAGGCTAAGATAGGGGGACTCAAGGAAGGTGGTCCAACACAAAAGGACGATAGAGAGATATCAATGTCATCATTGAACATGTCATGTAGGGCATACTTTTAGGCTTAGGTAGGGGGACTCAAGGAAGGTGGTCCAACATAGAAGGACTATAGAGAGATATTGATGTCATCATTGAGTGGGTCATGCATGGATATGACATAGGGGAGGGTCACACCTTGGCCTCCCTGGTGGGTAGGCATTTGTGTTGAAGTGAAAAATCCATATGCTACACCATGCGGCGATAACATTGTTCAAAATGAAGCAACCCCTAATGAAGCTTGTTTGCTTTGGATGCATGATCTTAGGTAGAATGTGCTTGAATAGTGTGGTTAGGGCTTTGGCTATGATCATGTATGAAACATTGAGGGTGGTGATTTGTCTCTTGTTGGTGATAAGCTTTAGGGTCTTTAGGCATGGGGTTAAATCAGATAATTCCTTTGTTTATGCTGACCCCACTCATTGCTTTCTAACAACCTTTTGTACAAGTTTGGGCGGATAAAATTGATGGTCACCTTATAAAATTCATAAGGAAATCCATTTAATCCAAGGGACTTATCCTTAACCATCTCCATTAGGGTAACAATTAGCTCATCCAAGGACAACAATACAACGATTGTTTGCACATCCTTGTTTGGGATTCAAAAAGTCTACGTGAGACCATATCAAGACAAGTTCGTGTGGCTGTCCTACTTTCATTGAGGATCCCTTATGACTGGAATGCTATTTTGTAATGGGCCACAAGTTTCCCCTCAATATGCCCTTGATTAGTTAGCCTCCCATTGGGAGTTTTAACCGCAAATATTTTCTCCATAACTTTGTTGGAGGCTAAAGCATTAAAATATATTTGGTTGGTTGGTCCCTAGTTGGGAGCTAGTGGAGCCTTGCTTTCATCTGAACTCCTTGGGGATAGTAGTTTTATCCACTTTTAGGTGGTGTTGAAGCTTTGCATCTTTGGCTTGAAGTTCTTCATCAAAAGCGCTCTACTAGAGCTGTTAACTAGCCTGTTTAAGCTCCTTCACTGCATTATGCCACTTCTGCTTGATTAGGGTGATACAAGTAATGTTGTCTTCCCACCAACCAAGCTAGCGATCCTAGCCTTTGGGTCTTGGCATATGGTTCTAGACTTTCTTGATGTAGTTTAGTCAATTCTGATTCTTCATATTGGAGACATTGATAATAAAACGGGCTTTGCGTTTGCAACTTTGTAGCTCCCCAGGAGGTAAAGAAGTAATATTGATTGATAGTTTTAGAGTGTGGCTTTCCACAATATTTGCGTTGTGCAAGACTCCTAAATAGTTAATATCTACCTATCTATCTATCTATCTATCTATCTATAGATAGATAAATAATGCTAATAAAGATGGTTTTGTTGACTCACCGAAAATTGAGGTGAACTATAACTCATACAACTTCTTTCTTTTGAATTGTTAGGTCATACAACCCTACCTCGACTTGGAGAACATTCCAGGTTGTTCCCTCGCCTTAGGGCATTTAGATAGGGAACATGCCTTTTTTGTCATCTTGGGCATCCACAGTGTTTAAATCTCCACAAATAAGCTAGTGGGCTTCAAGGGTTCATCTACCATTCATCTCTAGAAGTGGGCTGCCTTTAATATCATTGGTTACATTAATATTGGTCGAGCTCAACATGAGTCCATCCAAATTTAGCATAATCCATGCCAACCTCTCAGAGGGATTAGTTTCCTAGTTCATGTTAGAAGAAGCAAGCTATGGTGACACACGGGTTGCATCCCACCTTTACCCTATAGCTGAATAAAGGTGAATAAGGCCTTATTTGGTAAAATATAGCTTAAAACAGTTTTTTAATAGAAAGCTAGAAATGTTAATTCCTTGAAAACACAAGGTTGCAAGATTCTGAAACATGATCCTAATCTTTATTGACCATGACTTTTTGGCATGGGATTGTAAGTTCTTTGACATTCCATGATGCTACCTTCATTAAGGGTAGCGATGGTGTCGATGTTATCCACATCAACATTTTTGCCCATCTTGCCCATAGCATTGAATGAGTTCGAGGTTGATGGAGCCTTCAAGGATGTGTATAATATTCTTTAGGCTAGAAATTCAGGGTTTTGTTTGGAACTTCTTGGGGTTTGAGAACCCTTGGGAGTTTTAGAGGGGGTGGGAGTGTGCCCTCTTTTTACCACCTCGAAGCGAGTTTTTTTGGGAGGGGCATGCCACTTCCTTCTTGATGCTTGAGGTTGTAGGCTTATGTGGTGCTGATGCAGCAGGGGTCACTGACTTGTTTGGGTTTGAGCCTTTTGTGCTGCAGCAGAGACCTTGTGAATTTTTGCGAACTGCATGAACCCATCCATCATTGGAGTCACTGGTGGCTGGAGTAGCTGGTTGAGCTTGAGATTGAGGACCCAGGTTGGTGGGGATCCGGGGTGGGTCAGGGTTGACCATAAACAGGTAGTCCCAAAGGTTATTGTTCAGGCTTTGATGTCTAAAGCAAATGCTGGGCAAGTTAATATATCGGACCATTGTTTGATCATCCTATCCACCACCCAGGTCACGATGAACACTTTCAAGTCCTTTGACAGGTCAACTTTGAGTCAAACTCTCTTTTAGGGTTGAGGGTTAAAAACCCTATCCGGCTCATGGTTTATGAAGCTGCCTAATGACTTGAGGTGCACGAGGAAGGGCCAAAACATGGGACGAAGGCTGGGAAAATCCATCCGTACAAAGAAGTGGTGCTGAGTGCTTTGCTTGGCCAAAAAGATCTCAAGCCAACTTGAAAGACAACGAGGGTGTTTTGGCAGATCCAGGACTGTGTTCAACTATGGCAGCACATGCTGAGTCTTTCAGGATAAAAAAAGGGCCTTTGGTCATGGTATAGGTATTCTAGCAATGCCATCCATGCGGGCTCCCATAGCTCCTTCATCCATGCCCAAATCATAGCCTCCAAAGGTATGTGACCAACAAAATACCGTTGCATTATCAGTTTTTTTACTTTTCACAGATAGTTTCATAGTCAGAAACAGAAATATTGAGAAGGATGCTCCCAGGAGGGGACTTAGGTTGCTTTGTGATAAATTTTCAGGATGAATTTCTGGGTGTCTTTGGGGGGATCATCGTTGTCTTGGTTGCCAATGATAGTGTTGTGAATAATTGGAGCTGAGTTTGAGTTCAGATCAAATGATCCGTCCTTGGGCCTTGACTTGGCCATAACGGGCTCTTGAAGGCCATGTGGTGGGAGGTGGGCCAGAAAAGGTCAGCACAGGCCAGCTAACTAAACGGGATGGGGAGTAATGGTGACAAGGATATTACTGGTCAGAGGACGCAGACACCTCAATCTCACGCAGAAACCCTCATTTGACTACAATTGAGTTTCTTTACTTGTTTGAGCCTTCGTCTGCTAGGTAGGAGCCTACATGCTATTGGGTTTTTGTTGGCATTTTTAGCAGAGTAAATATTTTAATTTTTTGAGACCATCTCTGAAAGGAAAATCTAATTTACTTACAGATTGATTTTTTATAAGTTAACGAGAAAAGATAAATTCAAAATATGTTTTGCATGCTATCTTTTACGAAGTCATGGATTTATCACAACCCTATGTGACCAGTCCGTTTGTGAAGAGTGCTAATAAATTTATCTCGTTATTTGGGTGATGCAGGGCATTGGGTACAATACTTGCAAATGCGAACTGTTCATTATTTTACTCTAAGGAAAGTCATGGACCATTTCAAAGCCAACCTGTAAATTTCATTGAATCACGAATGGTGTGCTTGATTTTGAACAAAGTAATTGACTTCCTAGGACTTGTGTTTATATTGGATGATTCAAGTTTGAACTTTTTAATTTTGTATGAAAATTTAAGGCCGTTTTTAGTTTGTGGTTGGCACTACCAGAGACAAGTCTGTACCAGAAAATTACAATGTTGTAGAAGTAATGCCTTCTCTCATGTATCGGAAGCCAGAACTTCCACTGATTCGTCAGTGGGGTATCACGGCAAGCATTTGTACATTTATGTGTAGAGATGTAATCTGTGTTTTTTTTTAAATTTCTAGTAATGTTCTTCACAGGAACATTGATTTTCATGGGCCTATGTTTTGTTTTACTGCAGTTGTACGTGATACTGTAAGTATCGAGCTTGTATCCTTCTGTAACTTCTGTCAGTTTTCGTGTTGTGAAATTTCGAGGGACAAAGGCCATGGGACTCAGGGTGTTGTGGAGGTTTGGATTGTTGGAATATATACGGATTTTAAAACCTGGGTTGAACTCATATATGTTAGGCTATATGGTGGTAGCCACTGACTTAGATTCAGAGAATAAATGTAGTTGTTTAATCCCCGAATCTTCAAGTTGGCCCGTGCTTGTAGGTTGAAAGCCATCTGCGTAATATTTTAGGCCTGATAAATGTAGAGCCGATACGATTCGTCTTTTTGGGGTTCTTGTTAATGTATTGAAGTTAAATATGTTGCAACTGTGGATGTTTATTGTATTGAAGTTAAATATGTTGCTAACTGTGGATGTTGATTAATGTTTTAAAATCTGTAGTTGTCTGTAGTAACAGAGTACAAGCAAAATGGTACATGCTGCACGTTTTAGAATTAAGAGCAAGAAGCCAAACCCAGCTCTCTATTTGTGGAAAACATGGTCGATGGCTTTTTCGGTGAACCGCAACTTTGCTACTTTGCATTAACATAGTAACTCACTTAACATGGGAACATAGTCGATGGCTTTTCCGGTCAACTCTTCTTTGCATTAACATGGTAACTCACATGGGGAGACATTCATGGGATCTGAACTATGAGTTATGAAATATAAATGCTTTTACCCATGGGAAGGTATCATTGAGATTTGAACTGAGTTTTGAAAGATAAATGCTTTAACCAATGGTTAACATACATTGGAGGTATCCATGAGATTTTTGAGTTTAGAGTTTTGAAATATAAATGCTTTTACCAACTAACATCTGAAAGAAAATATAATTTATTTCATTTATTTATTATTGCTTTGGAGGTATCCATGAGATTTGAACTTGAGTTTCGAGTTTTGAAAGACATTGTCTAACTGTTCTATGTTTTGGTTTTTTTCGTCGGAATCAGGCATTATTATTTTTTATTCTTTAAATCCATTTTTAATGCACAAGTGAATTCAGCATGCCGAAAAATCTGAGGCATTCGGATTATACAGAAATAATCACTCAAATCTGCGGATCTAACAATTTCTCACTGAATTTTAGGCAAATATTACCAGAAAAAACGCTAAAAAAAAACCAAAATATAGAATGTTTAAACTACAAAGTTTT
>JASDQU011179445.1:20731-37137 GCA_032191745.1 Picea mariana | reverse complement strand
AATAATAAAATAATAATAAGAATTCTCTTCGCAGTTACATTATTTCAACATCTTCTAGGGCTGAAGTGCACACCTCTCTTGGGTGCAAGTTTCAAGGTAGTAGAGAACCCTCTTGTGTGCATTAGGGTTTCATGGTTGGAGGATCTTCTCTTGAGAATATAGCAAAGGATTGTTGGGTTTTCCTCCCTTGTTGATAAGGGTTTTCCCAGGATATTTCTTGTGTTCTTGTGCATGGTATTTCTTCTTGAGATCTTGGTTATTGCAACAATTGTGAATGGTGTAGCTGCATTTCTTTTATGGTTCAAGTACATGACTAAAATGAAATAAACCTCATGCTTGAGCCAAGCATAGTGAAAATTCAACAATAGTTTCATGTAGAAGCATTAAATAATAGACAATATCTTACTAGTGCAGGACACAATCCACTCCAACAAAAACAATAAAGAAAAATGAATGATAATAAAGATGGGTATGGCCAATGCCTTTGATTAAGTACATCACTCCTTTTCATTTTAGTTTTAAAAAAGTTTGGCTTTGCATAATCTTCTATATGTTGGATTAAGGCATGCTTTATATGCCCTTGGTTAAAACCTTTGGTCAATGGTAGGCCAACCCCTTTTTCCAAAGAAAAAGAGGCTTTAGGTAATGATGCTCTCTCTCTCTCTCTCTCCACTTCTCCATATTTTTATTATAGACTCTCTTAGCATAAGATTAGAACAAGAAAGAATATTTGGAAACTTGCAAGGAATTTTCATTGTGTAGGCGATCAAAGAAATTTAGTTACTTCCAATTTTTCAATGACACACATGTCATGGGAGGTGCGTTAGTTATCATAGTAGAGCATTTCAAGAGGGTGCTAGACGAATTCATGAATGCCTCAGGAGGATGTATAAATAAAAGGAAAAATGATATTTATGGACAAAATATAATGCCTCATTTGTTGCACTCAATAGATAGAATTATGGGATTTCCTTGTCTGGTCAAATGGTCATCCTCTAAGTACTTGGGGATGCCCATAGTCCTTTCCTTTCCTAAAAAAATTGGAAAATATCCATTCATAAAATCTAGAAGAAAATGCAGCAATGGAGGGGGAGAAGAATTAGTTAAATCCAACTGTTAGGGTGGCATTAATTAAATTTATGCTCTTAGATTACCCTTTATATCAAGGCTATTCTATCCTAGCTCTAGTGGGGATCATACAACAAATTGGAAGAGCCATTCAAAACTTTTTGTGGCAAGAAGGTAAAAGTAAATCTAAAAAGTTTCATCTTATAAATTGGAGCATAATAAGGGCTCCATGGGAACAAGGAGGTATAAGCATCAAATACCCTCAAATTATGAACCTAGAAATGGGAACACAATTCATTGGAGGTTGATGTTGGGTGAGAATGTGTGGTGGAAATCTGTTATCCATTAAAAATACCTTCAGGATAATTGCCTTAGGTGTTTATAAATAAATATTGGAGGTAAAAGTGTCCTTGATATAGAAATGAAGCAAATTTGTGGCCCATCTCATTCAAGCTAATCTCTCTTGGGTGTCTGGAAATAAAGCCAAAAATCCTTTGTGGGAAGAATGAATCTTAGGGAAACCTCCCTTAAATCAATTTCTGTAACTTAATGAGTTAAGGGAATGGATGAAATAATGTCATCTATGTTATTTGTTGGATATGTCTATGTGGGAACCTTCAACTGATAGACTTTGGAAATTTTGGAAAAATATGAATATACTAGAGTGACTAAATGATCAGTGGAACTACTTATTGAGTAAGTTTCATGGATCTACTATAGTGACCAAAAACATCTCAACATTGTAGGGGATAGGATTCCCATGGGGCCTCGCACATAGTTAAATAAGGACGCAATCTCAAAATGGTTGAACAAATCAATCTTTCAAAGGATTCTATTTGGAAGTTTGTGTGGGTGGGAGATTGTTTGCCAAAAACTAAAATATTTTGCCGGATTTTCGCTTATGGGAAAATAGTGACAGCTGAAAAATTGAAAAAGAGAGGATTCCAAGGGCCTTCGAGGTTTCCTCTATGTAAACAAGAGGAAGAAACCTCAACTCATTTATTTGTAACATGTGAATTGACAAAGACAGATTAGAACATAACTTTTACAGAACTTGGGAGATAGGTTATAATGCCACAAGATTGGAAGGAGATGTTCCATCTATGGGGTAAAATATATCATGGCACATTCTTGAATAAGACAATTCTCAAGAGGGTTTTGATGGCATCCCCCAAATTCTTAATAGGGAAAGTCTGTTTGGCTAGGAATAAAGCTATATTCTAGCAATCCATTCTTACTCTAAGGCAAGTGATAGTGCAAGCCATGGAATTATCATCGAAATACTTTGGGTAAAAGGAGCTCAAGGGAATTTTTTTTATCAATATTAGAAGTGGAAGAAAAACTATGGATAAAATATATCATGTTAAGGGGTCTAGAAAAACCAACTTTGCAATCTGGAAGACCAAAGAAGTCCTCATCTTGGCAACTCATAATGACAGAGGAAGAAATTGGAAGATGGACTCAAAACAAGAATAATTCCATCTTATTTGATGGAGCTTCAAAAGGTGATCCAAGTGTGGTAGGTGTGGGGAAAATAATCCTTGATCTCAGAGGAAAACAAGAAATCACTTTCATCTGGGGGTTAGGAGAGATCACAAACAATCAAACTGAGGCACTAACATTACTTCAAGGGATAATAGTTCTAAAGTAGAAAAGAGTTTGTCAATTCTTGGTAATTGGATATTCTATGGTGATCATATGTCATATGCACTTCCAAACAATCCCTCAATAGCCTTCCCTAAGTTGACTAGTCACCAAAGCACAAAGGTTGGAAACTAGTTTTGTATGATGTGTATTCTACCACGTTTTGGGACATCTCAATTCTTCAACTAATAAGCATGCAAACAAAGGGGCTGGATTTCCTCCAGGATCTCTTAGAATAAATGGGGGGGGGGGCTNTGATACACGATGAGAAATCTCATGTGTGCAGGTTGAAAAAAGCCTTGTATGGACTAAAGCAGGCACCTCGTGCTTGGTATGAGAAGATGGATGGATTCTTGATGAGTTTGGGCTTCAACAAAAGTGTTGTTGATCTAAACCTATATTATCACATTGTTGGTGACGAGTGCCTGATCTTGGTCCTATATGTGGATGACCTAGTCCTCACCAGTTCAAAAAGACTTATTGTTGAATGCAAGAGAGCATTGAATTCTGAATTTGAGATGAAGGAATTGGGTATGATGCACTACTTCTTGGGACTAGAAGTATGGCAGAGGACTGATGAGATTTTCCCGAGTTGAGGAAAATATACAGTGGAGATATTGAAGAAGTTCAGTATGACAAACTACAAATCCATGCCTACACTGATGGTGATGGATTTGAAGAAAAGGAACGATGCTTCTACTGATTCAGGAGAGATTGATCCACATTTATACTGACAACTTATTGGATCATTGATGTATTTGGTCAACACCAGGCTTGATATATGCTATGTAATGAATGTACTTAGTCAGTTCAAGAGTCAGCCGAGACAGACTCATTGGATAACAACGAAGCATGTATTGAGATATCTACGAGGCACAGTTGGATATGGCCTGAGATATTCCTCTAGTGTAGACATGAGTTTGCAGGGATATGTCGATGCAGATTGGGCAGGGAGTGCAATGGATCGAAAGAGAACATCCGGTTGTTGTTTTACCTTGGGGTCTGCCATGGTTTCTTGGTGCAGCAGGAAACAAAGCTTCGTGGCCTTGAGTACCGTAGAAGAAGAGTATATAGCATTGAGTGTGGCAGTCCGCGGAGCAGTGTGGCTTCGCAAGCTGCTGACAGATTTATTTGATCATGAGATGGATCCTACCATTATTCATTGTGATAACCAAAGCTATGTGAAGCTCTCTTAGAACCCTGTGTTTCACGATAGATCGAAACACATTGAGATAAAATATCATTATATCAGAGACATTGTGCAGAGGAAATCAATTCACGTGCAATACCTTCCTACACATGAGAAGATTGCAAATATCTTCACCAAACCACTTGCAAAGATGAAGTTTGAGTACTTCTGTGAGAGACTTGGGCTAGTGGAGAATGCCTCCCTAGCTGAGAGAGAGTGTTGATTATTACAACTTTGTGAGACATCCTCCAGGACACGTTCTCCTCTGAGACTGAGTTGAGTCGACCTGTGAGAGAGCCCATGTGTTGGGTGTTACCATGTGATGGGTGTGTCGTTCCTCTCTGGACTAAGATGAGATGATGTGTGCCCCTGTGTGGGGTAAGGATGCCCATGAGATGGGTGTGTCGTTCCTCTATGGATTGAGATGAAACAATGTGTACCCCTGTGTGGGGTGAAGGTGCCCATGTGATGGGTGTGTGCCATACTCTGGACTGAGTTGTTATGACGTGTGGTCTCCTGCCTTGTGGACTCAGTTGAGTCAAGCTTGTGATGGAACTCCAAATGATTCTCCTGTGAACTCAGTGAGATAGAGATCTGCTGAGTAGGATGTCCCTATGCCTGAGCACATGTGTACGTGCCGCTAGTGGTTGAGCACTAGTGGATGTGTGAAATCCCTCACTATATTGTCTAAGAGTAAGATTTACCTGTAACCCTAATTGTGATGTAAAGGGTACATGTCGACTCCACCATATGTGAAAGATAATTAATGTTTATTGTAATAATTAATTATTTTATGAGTTATTGAGGTCGGCCCTGTTGTGCCAATAGACACCACTTTTGGTCTATCCAGTCTAGTATAAATAAATGTGATTTCCTCCGGGATTTCCTTCGGGATTTCCTCCGAGATCTCTTAGAATAAATGGGGGGAGCCTTGTTTTCATCATCTCCCATGAAATATGTGACACTCATTAAGCTAAAGATGACAAATGTTATAAACCATGTGAGGATGGGATGACCACTCATGTGTGGTATTAATACCCAATCAGTCTAGAGATTGTTTGTAGCTACATACATTCCTTCCTACCTTGCTTCACAAAGTCTGAGTCTTGAAGCCATTTGGAGGTCATACGAAAGGTCCCATTCTAGTGTTTTGGATGACAGGTCGACACTTTGGAAGCTAGGCATGTATACAAGAAAGCAATATGGGAGTATTAGCCTTGGTGTGATTGTTTTAGACATGACAAATTGCAAACAAGGCAACTAGGAAGAAATGACAAACCCCCATTGCCATTCAGATCATTGCATTGTTTATGAGACATTTGAATTATGTAGGGGTATTCATAAGTGTGAGAGGCACATTGAAGAGGCCCATGATTTATTTTCCTTGTATAACAGAAAGTGGGAAGGTTGGAGGAAATATTGGGAGAGGAGGAATGCATTAGAAGCCTAAGAAATGCAAAGGAAAATAGTTGTCATCAATCTTTAGATAGTGTCAATGAAAAATGAATATAATCCATTTGAAATTAGCTTAGGAGACAACACTTAAAAGATTGAAGAGATAAAAAACAAAATGGACATGTTGTGTTAGAATGTGTTAACGATTGCCTAGTGGTCTTAAATTACATGGCTATGTCATTTTATAAAGTTATTCTTCAATAACTCTCTATATTGTAAAAATGGTCTATCCCACGTGCATCATGGGAATTGTTCTCCTTTCACTCTCTCATATATAATAGAGGTGAAAAAGGCCCTTTAGGAGTGTGAGAGACTTGTGAGTGGTTTATGGTATTGATATTTAGCCTGGACCATATGGGTCCTTAGGCCATATSATCCATACKATTAAGTGTTCYTTTACATTGTAAGATTGCAGAGTTTGCTTGAATAATAGAAGAATAAATTTTGTGGATGTTTCCCCACATTGTGGTTTTACCACATAAACACTTGTCTCTTGTCTCTCTCTTTTCTTTCATTCTTTGGTTTACTATTTATTGATTCTTTGCATAGGATTTTAGATTGGTTGGATTTCATTAAATGTTATTCCATAGTTCTCGGATCTAACATGGTACCATAGCTCTAACATGGTATTAGAGATGGTTCGATTTTTATTTATTTATTTTTATTTTCTGGGGATTCAATTTTCATTGAGTTGTCAACCAACCTCCTCCCTTTTCTCTCCATAGTTGTACAAACCATACAGATCAAACTTCTAGCAGTATGGTCTCATTTTTTTCTCTTTGTAGATTGATTTTTTCTACATTTTTCATAGATCTAATTGTTTGAGTGGACAATCTGTTGTTTAAGGGACAATTTCTTAGTGGAAGCGCATTTCTCCGATATATGACCATTGATTCGCTTATCAAAGGGTTGTTTTTTTCTTCAATATACAACATACAACCACATTCTTACTTGAGAAGGGCGATTTGTTTGTTGAAAGGGCTGATTTGTCTCTTGGGATGATCGATTTGTTGGTTAGAGGGAATATTTAATTGTTGGGGGGGTGGGGGGATTTTATTGCTAGAGAGTAGATCTGATGGTTTTATCAATAATTTAACCTAGATCCACGTTTTTAACTACAATTTAACTCAAATCCAAGGCTTTTTTTGAGCGACTTCAATCAGATCTAAAGGTTTCAACAATGATTTTATTTCTTGTGCGTACGACCAAGTCCGTACAACCTCGACTTGGCTTCCACACACATAATATGACCTCGATTTCCATTGGTTTCTCTCCCTTTATTCATTTTGAGTCCTCTACTTCTGTTTCCTTTTCTCAACATTGGCAACAAGGGTTTTGACGGGTGCCTAGATTGGCATACTTTAAGTACCTGTCTAATAACTTTTTCCTTACCATTTTCCACTAATCATTTCCTTTTTGATACCTTCCTTATCCTGTTTTGTCACAATTTTCATCAAGGTATGAATCTTTCCCCTTTCCCCATATGTCATTTTTATGCTATTCTTACATATTTCTTAAGGAACTTTTTACTTTCGTGCACTAACACTACTTTTTAGGAGCAATCATAGTGGTTTCCTCACAATAGTTGAAGCTCCTTATGGCAAACACAACTCCTTACAGTGTTTGCAATTCTCCTCCGTTGCTACGACTTTGAGCACAATACAACTGCTGCAACTCTGACTGTACTCTCCATTGTTGCAATTCCAAGTACAACATCGTTGCTACAATTCAGAGTACGATACCATTCGTACAACTCCAAGTACAAAGACCACCAACACAATAGTCAATAAAACCATTGACAGTCAGGGAGGGCTCTTCACATAGGAAAGTGAGATGAGGCAAGTGGACAACCAAAAGAGAAATTGGTTTTCCTACCAACTGTCGCTCAATTGATTTGAGTTAGCACATGCCCGATCTTTACTGAAATCTGGAAATATACATGTAAACGGATGAACAACCGATTCTCATGGCTTCCCGTTTGTCCCTTTGTGTTATTTTAGACAATAGTTGTACTTATAAGAACCCCAACTCCCTAGATCCGAGGGGAGAATTATTCTTGTGATAACATTCGGTTGTTATTGTCAATTTCAGAACTCTGCAATATAATTTCCTTTTCTATTCATGTTTGTGTGATGGTGTGCTGAACGTTTGTGCTATTTTGATTTCGTAGATCAATTGCTTGTCTAAGGGAGTAGGGTCCCCACCTTAGTTAGGTACTGCATGTATATTAAAATGTAGGATCTAACATTTCAATTTTGTTCATTTTATTCTGTAGTTGTTTTGTTTTCTTAATTTGCTACAATTCCATATTCATAGAACAATTCATTACAATTCAAATGTGGTTAATGTTTCATTTCCTTATAACATGGGTTTTGCAATCTTAAGCTGCAACTTGGTGTTGATTCAATCCTTGTAAGTTTGCAATCACATGCGCTACTACAAGTCTTATTTTTCACATCGATGTAGCCTTTGTGTTGTATCTTTGTGGCTATAAATTCTGTTTCTGCAACTTGCATTGTTACAACCTTTTGTGTTATAGCTTTGTTACTGCAATTCACGTTGTTGCAACTCGTATCGTTGTAACTTTTGTGTTTCAAATCACGTTGTTGCAACTCACTTCATTGTAACTTTTGTGTTGCAACTTCGTTGCTACAACTCCGCTCACAACTTTACTTTATTTTTCTTTCATTCAAAGTTATGGTAGATTTATTCTTCAATAGTCTGGGATTGATATTCTTTTGATTTGTAACATTAGAAGTACTACAACCCTTTAGTAATTACAACATTGCAACTTGCATATACAGTGCACAATAGATAACAAAAACAACATTTCAAAGATAATTTTAAATAAACAAGTGTGTATCTATTTCAAAGAAATATATATGGTGTAAAAGCAACATTTTAATTATAATATAATATACTAAAAACTAACATTTCAAATATATTTTTGAATAAACAAGTGCGTAAATTTAAAGTGAAAAAACAACAACATTTATTTCAATATGGACTTGTTACAATGAATAAACTTCAACATAAGGATAAGCTTTCTTTTCCTTTGACAAGTATTATCATTGTTATTTTCTCCAAGTTGTATTGCTCATTTTATTGACTCCATAAACCCTAAAGGCACTAGTTTTCTTGCTTCTCTCTTGTGTAAGGAGTGTTCAAACAATTCTACTCTTTTCTTTCAAGCATACACTAACTAATCCTAACACTAATTTAGCTTAGATCACTAATTTTATTGTTGCTTTTATAAATGTTTGCTACAACCATTTAATAGGAGTAAATTTTATACATAATTGACATTAATTGCTAGCTAATCCATTAAAAAATTGCTTGTGACAAGTTATTATCATCCTACATAATTAATGCTATATTTTCATTGTCTTCTTCAGCACTTATGAGGCACATTTCTTTCAATTGTTACAAAATACTCTATGTTGTTTTAAAGTTTTATTTTTCTGCAATTTCATATTAGCTAGCATAATTGCATTGTCTATTATCTTTGGAGGCTTTACTATCATTTTTGTACATGAAATTACCATATATATGCTCTGTTGTTCTTGTTCTGGGAAGGTACACAAAGTACACTTCTTTGCCCCAATTTCTTAGACGTAGACTTTGTTGACTTTGGTGGCCAGTGAGAGGGTGGTATTTATTAACACAACCTTAGACTACCTAGCCCTTTAGGCCACCAAGGACACCTCCCTTGGGTTGGATTTCCATCCATCCCTAAAAGTGGGGATTTCCTATTGAGGTGACAATGATAGGATATCCTATTTGTTACGCCAATCTACTTTACATGTCTTTGGATTTGGACAAGTATATATTTTGCCATCCCTGCACTACTTTCTCCTACGGGAGATGATTCTAATTTCATAGCAATTTCTAGATCTTTTTCCTGCGCAACAATCTTTTGTTGCATCAAAGGGCAGCATATGTGCAACAAAAAACTTGCGATAAACACAACGCCAATAAAGGCATCATAGGGGAACGCAACTTCGATAACGAAGCGATCCAAAAAGTGTTACACATAGTATTATGGTGGTCGTCAGTATTTAGAGATGATAAGGAATATTGCAAATGATGCAACATTTGCCAACGTATTGGAAAACATTTTCAACAATATGAACCACCACTATTCTTGATCACAATGATAGAATCATTCGATAGACGTGATATTGAATTCACGGGACCAATCATCTCCCCTGTGCCCCATACGGGTGCACGCTACATTATTACTACCACAAATTATTTGACACATTGGTCAGAAGTTGCAACGGTAAAATATTGTATTGTAGAAAAGACCACATGTTTCATATTTGAGGTCATCATCACAATCTTTGGCTACACAAAAGTGTTAATGAACAATTAAGGCATGCAATTCTTGAATGACACTTTCTGTGTACTCACTGAAGAATTTATGATCCATCACCAAAAGAGTACCCTACATCACCCACAAGACAACAATATAGTTGAAGCATTCAATAATATACTAAAGCATACACTAACTAAGGTTTGTAATGTGCAACACGATGACTAGGATTGGTGGATTCCAACAATACTCTAGGTGTATAGAACAACCTATAGCTGTATAGAGCAAGAAACTACATCCATTTAATAGTAGTAAATTTTATGCATAATTGACATTAATTTCTAGCTAATCCATTCAAAAATTGCTTATGACAAGTTCTTAACACAATTCTACATAATTAATGATATTTTTTCATTGTCTTCTCAAGCATTTCCGAGGCACATTTCTTTCAGTTGTTACAAAATAATCTATGTTGTTTTAAAATTTTATTTTGCTGCAATTTCATATCAGGTAGCATAATTGCATTGTTTATTGTCTTTGGAGGCTTTACTATCATTTTTGTACATGAAATTGCCGTATATATTCTCTATTGTTCTTGTTTCGGGAAGGTAAACAAATTACACTTCTTTGCCTCAATTTCTTAGACATAGACTTTGTTGACTTCGGTGGTCAGTGAGAGGTTGGTATTTCTTAACACAACATTAGACTACCCAACCCTTTAGGCCACCGGGGATGCCTCTCTTGGGTTGGATTTCCATCCATCCCTAAAAGTGGGGATTTCCTATTGAGGCGACAATGATAGGATATCATGTTTGTTACACCAATCTACTTTACTTGTCTTGGGATTTGGACAAGTATATATTGCACGATAACAGACTCCTCTGGGAGTATTATATTGTAGACATCCTCCCTCTGATTCTTCTCTTTGGACTATATAAGCATCTGCAATGCAATCTCTCATCAGCTCAAATGCACAAAAATCTCTCTTGTCATGTCCTACTGACTTACAAAAGTTGAAAAACAAATTCCTTGCAATACTCTGGTATTTCTGCATCAATGGACAATTATGAGGGTGGTGACCCATTGTCTTACAAATCTCACACCATGGCCCTAGTGGATTCAGTGCTCTTGTATTCAAATAATTTTGCAAGGCTAAACATTCTTTCTTATGATGACCCTTGGTTATACAATTAGTGCACCATACATTCTCGCGCTTTATTTTCTATTAGAAATTTATTGTATCTAGATCATCAACGCATCTAACTACGACTGGACTTGAGCCGTCCCTACACTACTTTCTCCTATGGGATATGATTCTAATTTCATGGCAATTTCCAGAGCTTTTTCCTGCGTAACAATCTTTTGTTGCATCAAAGGGAAGCGTATGTGTAGCAAAAAACTTGTGATAAACAAAATTCCAATAAAGGCATTGTAGGGGAACACAACTTTGATAAAGAAACGATGCAAAAAGTGTTATTTTAGACATTAGTTGTGATTATAAGAACCCCAACTCCCTACAATTGAGGGGGGAATTATTCTTGTGATAACATTCAGTTGTTATTATCAATTTCAGAACTTTGCAATATAATTTCCTTTTCTATTCATGTTTTTGTGATGGTGTGTTGAACGATTGTGCTATTTTGATTTCGTAGATCAGTTCCTTGTCTAAGGGGGTAGGGTCCCCTCCTTATCTAGGTACTGCATGTATATTAAAAAGTAGGATCTAACATTTCAATTATGTTCATTTTATTCTGTAGTTGTTTTGTTTTCTTAATTTGCTACAATTCCATATTCATAGAACAATTCATTACAATTCAAATGTGGTTAATGTTCCGTTTCCTTATAACATGGGTTTTGCAATCTTAAGCTACAACTTGGTGTTGATTCAATCCTTGTAAGTTTGCAATCACATGCGCTACTACAAGTCTTGTTGTTCGCATCGATGCAACTTTTATGTTGTAGTTTTGTGGCTACAACTTCTGTTGCCGCAACTTGCATTGTTACAACCTTTTGTGTTATAGATTTATTGTTGCAATTCACGTTGTTGCAAATCGCATCGCTGCAACTTTTTTGCTGAAAATCACGTTGTTGCAACTCACATCATTGTAACTTTTGTGCTGCAAATTTGTTGCCACAACTCCGCTCACAACTTTACTTTATTTTGATTTCATTCTGAGTTATGGTAGATTCATTCTTCAACAGTTTGGGATTGATAGTCTTTTGATTTCATGATCGTCATTGTATGTATGAGCATACAATCATTATAACAATTTCATATCATCATTATAATACTTGAACAAGTCACCATTAGTATAACTTTACTTTCCGCAAGTGTGATTTACTTTCTGCAAGTGTGATTTACTTTCTCTAAGTGTGATTTATTTTCTACAAGTTTGATTTATTTTATGCAAGTGTTTCTTTCTCTCTCTAGCCTTTCTACTTGTTAAAATTGTCAAGTATATCTTGTCTAGGATAGGCTACCAGAGCCCTAAAGTGATAACACTTTAGTAGTTTCATCCTAGTTGCTTGTCGCATAATATACTTTCAATAGTCCAAGGAGGAAAGATTCTCTAGGGCCTAAAAGTGCTTACTCTATAGTGAATTTATCTTCAAGACTTGGATGTTATAGGCCTTGAAGTGCCAACACCTCTATCATTCATTTATTTTCCTTTGAAAAGTATTATCATTGTTATTTTATCCAAGTTGTAATGCTACTGTTATTGACTCCATAAACCCTAAAGGCACTAGTTTTCTTGCTTCTCTCTTGTTGAAGGAGTGATCAAACAATTCTACTCTTTTCTTTCAAGCATACACTAACTAATCCTAACAATAATTTAGCTTAGATCACTAATTTTATTGCTGCTTTTATAAATGTTTGCTACAACTATTTAATAGCAGTAAATTTTATGCATAATTGGCATTAATTGCTAGCTAATCCATTCACAAATTGCGTGTGACAAGTTATTATCATCCTACATAATGAATGCTATCTTTTCATTGTATTCTCAAGAATTTCTGAGGCTAGCATAATTTCATTGTCTATTGTCTTTGGAGGCTTTATTATCATTTTTGTACATGAAATTTCTGTATATATGCTTTGTTGTTCTTGTTCCGAGAAGGTACACAAATTACACTTCTTTGCCTCAATTTCTTAGAGGTAGACTTTGTTGACTTTGGTGGCTAGTGAAAGGGTTGTATTTCTTAACACAAAGTTAGACTACCCAGCCCTTTAGGCCACCGGGGATGCCTCCCTTGGGTTGGATTTCCATTCATCCCTAAAAGTGGGGATTTCCTATTGAGGTGACAATGATAGGATATGCTGTTTGTTACGCCAATCTAATTTACTTGTCTTGGGATTTGGACAAGTATATATTGTGTGATAACAAACTCCTCTCAGATTTTTATACTGCAAACCTCCTCCCTCTGATTCTTCTCCTTGGACTCTATAAGCATCTGCAATGCATTCTCTCATTAAGTCAAATGCACGACAATCCTTCTCGTCATGTCTTACTGACTTGCAAAAGTTGAAAAACAAATTCCTCACAACACTTTGGTATTTCTGCATCAATGGACAGTTATGAGGGTGGTGACCCATTGTCTTACAAATCTCACACCATGGCCCTAGTGGATTCGGTGCTCTTGTATTCAAATACTATTGCAAGGCTAGACATTCTTTCTTATGATGACCCTTGGTTATACAATTAGTGCACCATACATTCTCATGCTTTCTTTTCCATTAGAAATCTATTGTATTTGGATCGTCAACACATCTAACTGCGACTCAACTTGATCCATCCCTGCACTACTTTCTCATACGAGAGATGATTCTAATTTCATAGCAATTTCCAAATCTTTTTCCTGCGCAATAATCTTTTGTTGCATCAAAGGGAAACGTATGTGCAACAAAAAATTTGCGATAAACACAACACCAATAAAGGCATCGTAGTGGAACACAAATTCAATAAATAAATGATGCAAAAAGTGTTACACATAGTATTATGTTGGTCTTCAGTATTTAGAGATGCTAAGGAATATTGCAAATGATGCAACATTTGCCAACGTATTGGAGAACCTTGCCGACAAGATGAACCACCACTATTCTTGATCACCGTGCTAGAATCGTTCGATAGATGGGATATTGAATTCATGGGACCAATCAACCCCCCTGTGCACCATACGAGTGCGTGCTACATTATTACTACCACAAATTATTTGACACATTGGTAAGAAGTTTCACCGGTAAAATATTGTATTGTAGGAAAGACCACATGTTTCATATTTGAAATCATCACAAGCTTTGGCTACACAAAAGTGTTAATGAGCAATTAAGGCATGTAATTCTTGAATGACACTCTCTGTGTACTAACTGAAGAATTTATGATCCATCACCAAAAGAGTACCCTACATCACCCACAAGCCAACGGTATAGTTGAAGCATTCAATAATATACTAAATCATGCACTAACTAAGGTTTGTAATGTGCAACACGATGACTGGGATTGGTGGATTCCAACAATACTCTAGGTGTTTAGAACAACCTATAAACTGTTAACTATTGATACACCCTTTAGGTTAGTGTATGGAAAGGAGGTCGTAATCCCCTTTGAGTTTTTCGTCCCAAGTTTGTGCATTGTTGTCGCCACATAGATGTATGATGATCAATCCCTTAATATCTTAGAGTTGAAAAACTTATTAACGCTATGGACAATATGAACCATTAAAGATACAAATAAAGTTACATACATTTTTTTTATGTAATTACATAACAAATTGTAATCATTATATATGTCTTTCAAAACAATATATACATAAAGCATAAAAACATAATAAAAACAAACAAGTGTGTATCTATTTCAAAGGCAATATATATGGTGTAAAATCAACACTTGAAGTATAATATAATATACTAAACACTAACATTTCAAATATATTTTTGAATAAACAAGTGCTTAAACAAACCAACATATAGTTCAATATGAAGGACTTGTTACAATGAATAAACTTCAACATTAGAATGGATGGAGTTGTTCCTCAACATAAGGAGGAGCTTTCAGAGAATGTTAAAACATTGTGCCATGGAGGCGTCGAAAATAAATTGATAATGGCACCAGTGAGTATTCTAACATATTGGCCCTTTAATTCCTTCATTTGTAAGTGTTGGAATTGCACTCTGAAAAGTCACTTTAACTTACTGGTCCTTGTAATTCCTTCATTTGTAAGTGTTGGAATTACACTATGAAAAATGTTGAAGTTGTGTTATCATTGTAGTTATATCGTCCTACGATTTTCTCACAACAGTTATATCGTCCTGCGAAAACACCTCCCGGTTATGAGAATGTCGGTGTGGGTCTTTTAAAGGATTCATCGTCAATGGATACATTTCCCATTCCACCACCTGATATTCCTCCTCCTTTCATCGCTTCGATTAACATGATATTAACCACTATTAGTGCAACCCCTTGTTGGGTATGTGTTATATTCTTTGCACGAGTATTAGCGTCCCCTTGTTGGGTGTGTGTTATATTTTTCCTTGGGAAATGTGTCACATATTTAGGTGTTTTTTCGGCAGATGGTTTCTTTGCTGATGGTTTTCTATTTCTGGTTAAGGAATTAGGGTTGTTGACTAATCTAGGTCATTGGGTTAGGGTTTTAGATGCCACTGGATCTTATATGTATATTGTATTGTAAACAATGTATCACAATGATAATATAGAATATGTTGGTTTTCCCGGTTTTGGGTTTCCAGGGGAAAAATCTCTGTGTAATGTTTGTATTTGCCATTGTATCTTTTCTGTTATTTTACTCAAAATTTGTTTGCAGTAAAGATTGTACAAGGTTAAAATATTCACCCCTGAGTCTTACGACTTTTCGATAGTACCTATATCTGATGATTGTCTTCATTAAGGCGACTGAATGCCTTTGAGTTCGGTAGAATTGGCTTATCAAACTATTAAATCGACAACTCCTTCTCCTCACTCTCTCTTATATAGTCTCCATATCCGTTTCATGTAGTGTTTCACACTGATGAAATGATCATGAAAATCATGTCTATGGAAGATAACCCATGGGACGATGGGCATCATCGTTCTATTCTTTTCCTGGAACCCAAGACCATAGAGAGTTATCAACGAATTTCCAATCTGTCTACTGTTGCTACTATTTCTTCTGTTCCCGAAGCAACACACGATGTTTTGTATGAAGGGAAATTGGGTAAAATTTCACTTACCATCCCTCTTGATATTTCGATTAAACCCAGAGTTGTGGAAAATATTCACATCGGTGCTTCATGTTCTGCTGATGAGGTCTGTATTTACAAATCTCTTTTCCAAGAATTCCGTGACGTTTTTGCTTGGAGTTACGAATAAATGCCTGGAATTGATCCAAATATTGTTGTACATGAGATTAAGAATTACCTGGATGCTAAACCCATTCGACAGAGACTTCTCCAAATACATCCACGCAAAGCTGCTGCTATTAAGCTCAAAGTTGAAAAAATTCTTAAGGTCGGTTTTGTCTATCCAGTGGATTTGACTGATTGGGTGTCCAATCTTGTTCCAGTTATGAAGAAACAAGGCACGATATGTGTTTGTGTATATTATAGGGATATCAACAAAGCTCATCCCAAAGACAATTATCCAACCCCTTTCATTGACCAAATTGTTGATGACTGTGCTGGGAGTGAAATCTTCTCCTTGATGGACAGTTTCTCCGACTATAATCAAATCAATATTTTAC
>JASDQU011179444.1:0-16931 GCA_032191745.1 Picea mariana | reverse complement strand
CCTCCTAGGATGATCCCACTCCTTTTTTCTCATTAATCCCCCTCCATTCCTTCATTTTCACCCTTTTTTTGCCCCCTCCAAGAGGAGTTACGCCCCCCCTCTTCTAGAAACTCCACAAATAATTTTTTAAAAATTATTTGAGACCTCTCACCTTCTTTGGCATCAATCCCAAGGCCTCCCACACCTCTTTGCTTGATCCCAACACCTCCTACATTTTTCTACACCCTAAATCTAGCTTTCAAACCCTAGATGGTGTGCCCTAGCCTTGAGGTCTACTCTTATGCTTGGTGGTGAACATTTGGCATTGATCCAAGAGAGGTAGGTTTGCCTCTCCAAGTATAAATAGATCCCTCTCCTCACTCCCAACTCACCATTCTTTGAGCTAGTGTTACTATACTGGAATTTCATCTCACTCTCACTCTCTTGCTCTTGCCATCTTGCCATCTCACTCATTTCTCTTGATAGTCTTGGAGCAACTTGTTGCTACAACACTCTAATATTGGATTAATAAAACTTTGGAGGATTTGGAAACATCATAGAGTATTCTTGTTGCATTCTTCACATGAGGTGATATTGTGATATTTGAGTTCATGTGGTTTGGTTGGGTAGATCTTGAATGAAGTATTTCATTTGGGTAGATTAGCAAAGAGTAGTCTTGCTGATTTATTTGTGTTGGGTAGGTAGATTCTTAGAAGTATTTCAAGTAGTTAGCTTATCCATTTACAATATCTATTCTATGCTCACTCTTGTCTCAAGTTTTGCAGGTTCACTTCAAGGAATTATTGGGAAAGCCTCAAGCACGAGTCTTCCCTTAACTTCTACTTAAACTCCAAGTTTATTTAGTCTTATATTTCTGTTTCACTCCATCATATATTTCAGTTTTCTAACCCTCTTAGATAGGTCACATATTTTCATCTTTTACTTGAAGATTTTATGTGAAAAATTTCTGCATATAAAATAGAATTTTTTCTTAATTTTGTTGTGTTGTGCAGCATTTCCAGCAAGCTTTTGCTTGCTGGTTTTTATAGGTTCTTACCAGAAACAAGGGGATATGCTGCCAAATTTCAGCCATACAACACAACAAAAGCTACCCAAATAAGTGGGTAACATTCATTTCCCCTTCTCTTCTTATTCTAGCATTGTAGCAAGCCCCCGGGAAGTTTCCTTCAGGCTTGCATTCTACTTGTAATTTTCAGCCATTGTATATTTATTTTCTGCAAGGAGTTAGTTGCCTAGACCTTGGGAGTGTGATTGGCCAAGCCAACCCCCCAAAATCGTTGGGCTAGTTTAGTTTTTAATTTCAGCAATTTTTTTATTTCTCTACAACCCTCTTTGGCCAAAAATGGTAGGCTTGCCTCCACCTTGGCCATTGTGAGTGGTTTGTTCATTTGCTTTTCAAGTTTTGCTTAATATTAATGTGCCTACACCTTGGGAGAGTAACCCCCAATATCGTTGGGCTAGGATAGTAAAATGTGAATGATCTATATTGCTTACATGGTTTAAAATATTCTAGAGTTAGATCCTCACACATATTGTTAATCTTAGTTCAAGTTTTGATTCTCTAAGTGTTGTTTACATGCTTTGAAGTTTCACTATCATCTAAGTATTGGCATAACTAAATACAACACATATCTATGCTTAAGTGGTAATACATTTTGGGCAAACTTATATCTTTCAACTTTTCATGATTTTTCATTTAAGTTTGCAAAGCTTCTCATGGACATGTGAATGGTGTAAGATATAATTTATCTTTTCAGCAAATTCTTTCATTTTTAACAAACTTCTTATGGGATGATTCATGTGGTTTAGTGAAGAAATCTTAAGCAATTTTATGTTATAAGTGGCAAGTTGTTCTTGCCTTAACTTTACTTTTTCTTTCAAGTTTACATATGGAATGGTGATGAATGAATGACATGTATCTTGCAGCTTTCCATTGATGTTTAAATATGTTTATGGTCTTTGTATCCACATTTTGCAACACATTCATAGCAAGCATTTCAGTTTCGGTTTTGGGTTAAAAAAGTCATTTTTGGGCACCTAAAACACTCATAAAATACACCAAACACACCTAAAGACTCACCCGAGAGTCATAATAACATTTTAGACACTTAGGATAGCTTTATTCAGCCATCTCCACCATCTAAAACGGGTTTGAGGAAAACAACGGAAGGAAGTGGCGGGGGACCGTCCCATGATCCTCCAGGAGGGGGTCATTTCCGGGAAGTACTCTTACTATCAGGACTGACCTGGGAAGCTAGGGTGAGCCTCGTTGCCTTACTATCTTGAGCACCCGGTAATTATTTGGCTAAGGGAGGAGGAAGCTTAAAGCCCCAACATAGTTTAGGGGGAGGGAAGTAAAATTTATCTAACTTTTAAGAAACTCCTTAATCACTTAGTTGCATAGATAATCCATGTGTGTTGGGGGGACTTAGATATATGCTTAGGAACACACTTATTGCAAGCACTTAATATCTTTACAATCTTTACTTGCAATCTTATGGTTTATCTCTAATTGTCTTAAGTTTATATGAGCATTTGAGTTAAAACATTGATATATCTTGCTTTATTGCTTTTGTGGTGTGATTCAAGAAAGAGTTGAGTATCTCACTTGGGGAGGCATCACCTTCTTCAAGTCTTGAGTGCTTTTATGGTTGCCATTGAAAAGCAGTCCAATAGAGTAAGTGCTATTGGGGCATGCTTGGCTCATGTGTTGATCTCACTTTGATTTTCTTGTATTTTTGTATCTATTTGTATCTTGTGTAATCATTGTAACATCTTTAATTCTTTTGTAAGTACTTGTAATCTTTGGTTTGGGGGTAGTTTCAACTTATTTTACTTGTAAACTTTTTGTAATTGAACACCCTCAAATTTAGTTGACCCCATTGCCCAACCTTAGGCACTAGTCATAGTTGACTTAGGGAAAGGGTTGATTATCATTTAGATTAACTTGCACTTTGCATTTGCTGCCTTAGCATCTTAGGCTAGTTTTCCCCCTTAGCCTTTTAACAAATTAAAACCAACTCCTAGAACATAAACGTTAAATCAAATCTAGTAACTAGGGTCTACCCCCCTTGGCTTCCCTAGGAGTAAGCCTAGAAGGAAGAGGTTCCAGTCAAGGTGACAGTGTGGACTGTGAACCTAGGCATTGTGCCTCCAAGGACACACTAAGTGAGTTGGACTTTGCTCACGTTTGCAAGTGTGTATTAGGACGGCAACAGTGGTAAAGGGAAATAAGAAGGACATGAGCAAGGTGAGATGCCTTGCATGTCACAAGACTGGCCACTACGCTAGTCAGTGTCCGAATAAGAAGGAGAAGAAGTCAGAACCAAGGGTGTCAGCATCAACAGAGATTGCAAAGTTTGTTGAGAGACATGAGAGGGAGTTTTCTCTCATGACTGGTCCCTTGGGCAGTGATTGCCTAGTGTTTGAAGACATTGAAGTGTGGTTCATGGACAGTGGAGCTTCTCAGCATATGACAAGGATGAGGTTAGTGTTCTTGAGTCTTTCAGAAATAGAGTCAGACTGTTGTGTGGGTGTTGGTATCGGCCCACAACTTGCAGTGAAGGGGGTTGGAAGTGTTAGATTCCAGCTAGAGTCAGGAGGATTTCTGGAGGTCGCCGAAGTATTATATGTTCCAGAGATGATGGTTAACTTACTCTCAGTGTCATCTCTGGAGGTTTATAGATTTGGAGTGGCATTCTATTGTGGTCGAGTATGGGAGCTACTCCAGACACAGCAGTGATGCTTGGTGTCGGGTATGAGAGGTTGTACAGGTTGTTGGGTAGACCTGTGTTGGGGTCGAGTGGATTTCTGGACTCAGATTCTGTGTCGGAGGGTTGGCAGGTAGCACGGGAGAGAGAGTTGATACATGGCACTCAGTCTTCTTCCAGGACTCTCAAGGGACTTAGCAGGCATGAGTCGATACAGTTGGATGATCAGGAGAGTGTGCAGTCTCCTAGGAGCATGTCTTCAGTTCATGGTACAGCGGAGGTAGCAACAGAAGCTTCCAGTGCAGTGGGAGTAGTGGCTTCATGTTCAGAGGGAGCAGAGACTTCCAGTACAGAGGGAGCAGCTATGGCAGTTGATGATATGGAGATAGATTCTGGTGGTGATACCAGAAGTACCTCCCTCGCTAAGAGGGAGTGTTAAATTTGTTTAGTTCGGGAGGTACTCCGCATATTTTGTCTTGTATGCAGATGTTACCTTAATATTTGCACTACCAAGCACTTGACTTTGTAATAGTTTTTATAAAGTTGTTTTAAGTGGTTCTTTTAGTAAAGTGATTTTTTAATAAAGTGGACCTTCTATTTTTAAAGTGACTTTATTTTCATAAAGCACTTATGTAATAAAGTGAAATTCACTTTAATTTTAAATGAGACATTTTGGAGGGAATGGATCATGACCCTTGATCTTGAAAAAGGCAAGATCTAATCTTGGCCTTTGGATCTAGGGTTGGAAAGGTGAAAAGACACTTTTTGGAGGAAAAAGTCACTTTCAAATTATAAAAGAATGCATTGGGTAGTGTGCAAGACATGTTGTGAAGACATCGGGAGGATGTTGAGAGCACATTGGGAGGAGAGTTAGAGAGATTTTCTGAGCAAGTTTGAGAGAGGAAAGTGAGTAGCAAAGAGGGCACATTTTTCAAGGAAAGTGGGCACGATTCCCGAAAAAAAATTTGTGAATTTTTGGCCGAAATATTTTTCTGCTGTGGGAGGTTGTACTGTACGGATCCGTACAGTCCGTATGATTCCGTACAGCCCGTACGAATTTGGCACGGAAATCAAGAAATTTCGGGCACAGATTTCGAGGAAGATTTATGTTTTCTGTTCACTGTTTTTGGGCTGTACGGAACAGTCCGTACCGCTGACTGTGGGTATGGAAAACGAGGCAGAAGAGGCCGGACAGCGGTACGGTTTTGGCATGGAAAACGAGGCAGATTTCTATGGGACAGATTTGGTGCTGTGAGGTATTTTCCTTGGCTGCAAATGTAGATTTGCTGCTGTTTTGTACTTTCCTGAAGCATAATAATAAGATCTCTCTCTCTCTCGTTGGGTTTCCCCACATTGGGCTTTTCCCTGGCATTTGCCTAAATTTCTGAGTGTTATTGGGTTGTTGTCCACTGTGTTTTTCCGCCGCATATTTTGCTTAGCAATGTGTATTTCTGCTTATGGAAATTTCTAAATGTGGGTTTTTGCATTGATGAAGTTTATGAAGACAGTTATCTCTATGTTGCTAAGTGTTTGACAGAATTTCAGTTTGCTGATTTTAGTCATTAAAAATTTACAACCAGCACTAGCACTGTTCTTAGTTTTTACAGTTTCTTTTTATATCTAGTTCTTTCTGTCATAGGGGGTCTTAGTAGTTACTTCGGACTTAGTTGGACATATGAATTTCAGATTTCAAGAGTTGTTATGCTATCTCTAGCCTGGTTTCCCCTCTGGGGCAGGCAAGTTTTTTTCTTTTTTGATTTCAAGAGACTGTCATGGTCTCTTTAGAAACTGAATCAGTTCAGAACCTCCTGTAAATCCTGTTTATATTAATATAGATTTTACTTACAAAAAAAAACATAATCCAATCTTTTTTTCTTGGAAGTTGCTTCGAGAAACACACCCTGACGTCCAGGGATGCACCACATAATACAGATTTCCTTAGGTTTAGGTGTCAAGTCTGAGGGGTATTTATTCTGTCAAGTTCACCCAGAACTTCCACCCAGCCTCATCCCTTTTTGACATGCCATCTGGGTGGGGCAGACCAGAGTGAGAATGAAACCCTGGTGGACAGTGTAATAATTTATCAACTTCACCAGTGAATCAAGACCCCATTGGCAATCCATTCTATTTTCAAAATCATTAATTCCCAAATTACCAAAACATTATTTGCAAAGATTGTTGAACAACAAAGGGTAATCATCAGTCACTTATTTAAGAACTTTATAACTAAGCATATACAGTAATATGAGTTTTCTCATATGGTGAAAATTTAAACTCTATTTTACAGATCCAAATTCTCCACTCAGAAAATCCTAAGCAACTTAAAAATAGAGAAAAATAAAATCCAGCAGTCAACTTGGACCAGCACGCATTTCTCTAAAAATTCAAAGGAATCTTGTGACTGCACCTTTCCGCCACCACCATGAGAAGGCTTGACCAAGATAGGATATCCAATGCGATCTGCTTCTTCTTTCAAGAAGTCTAAGTCCTGTTCATCTCCATGATATCCAGGCACAACAGGCACACCTGCTTTACTCATTATCCTCTTAGATGCACTGTAATACAAACAATGCAATCAAATCTGAATAAGTAATATTAGCTTTTGTTACATAACAATAAAAACAAATGTCCCACCGTAAGATATACACCAGGACTTTGCACCAAAAACTCAAAACCAAGCAATAGTATTGAAACAACTTATATGACAAATGAAAAAGTCGACCTTGTAATAGAAAAGAAAATGGTAGACTTACAATAGCCAAAGTACTCCTCAAAATGTTCTAAGCAAATATTTCCTTTTGAAAATACAAGAAAAATGCTATTGCAAGATACCTTTTATCCCCCATATCTAGTATTGCCGAAGCAGGGGGTCCAATAAATATCAAACCCTCTGCTTCACAACGTTCTGCGAATTCAGCATTTTCAGAGAGAAATCCATAACCAGGGTGGATAGCCTACAGCATGAATATGCGGAATTAGAAACTTAACACCCATCCGTATTTCCATCCTCTTCCCTATCATTGTGTCATAGCTTCTAAATTATGAAGCATAATAATCAGAAAAATAAAAACAGACACCACATCAATGCCACAAAAGCATATAAATGTAACGTGTAAGTATGCACTGATATATTCTCAATATATATTTGCTAAAATCAGCTTTGGCAAAATCTGACCATACGCAAACCAAAAGGAAAAATTGTCTAATGGTGCATACCAAACTCCGCAGCAATAGAACAAATTCTTCATGGTGTAAACTAAGCAAAAAGTGAAAAGAACTGCTCTAACAATATAATATTCTCCCCTAGTCGTTAGAGTGGGTTAGGCAAGCAGAAGCCCATCAATATACATCGGCAATTAAATTAATCAATGAAACATGTTTCCAATATGTAAAATCAAACAAAAAGAATCTTTACCCCCTCTCCACTTGTCCTCTACAGTTGTAAACTCTTTTGCAAAAGAAACATGTCGTCCAAGTCATTTTCAAGGCTTGGAAACTTCTAGACAATATGGTAGCACTAAGGCAGATATTGTATTTCAGAACCTAGTTGATATGAAATAACCACCTTTAGAAAACAAAGACCTACCATTGTGTTGATAGATATAAATGTGGAATGAAAAACAAATATCACACAGTAAAGTTAAATGTTTTATACCCTTTATGTCTTTTGGTATAGAGTGAATATTTGCAGCCCGGTGAGTTAGCTCAAGTGTTTGAGCGCTTTGAGCTTCATGCAGGAGGTCTCGAGGTCGATCCCCCAGGATAGCTGCCTCTGTTGTGTGCCTCACTCAATGTCACTGCCACGTTAGGGACCATAATCAGCGCCAACAGGTTTACATTGGGTACTATATCTGAAATGCAGGGAAGTGCCCAGGGGTTTCCCTGCAAGGTTTTCCTTGGAAAAAAGGAATGAATAATTGCTACATGGATGAAAAGTTAAGATTCTAGATCTGGATACTGTGGAACACTCTGACCAGAATAAAATATGCATGCATTGATTTGTGGCAACTATGGGATTGCTCTAGTTAACTGATGAGCTGGAACAGTTCTAAGTATTTTGTAATACATTCTACATTCAAGAAAATATAGAAGCATAGCAGAATAAGCCCCCACAAGCTTCATGCAACTAATAGTCGAAAATCTCCTCACAAGGCACAAAAGTTCTTTAGCAGAAAAAAAAGACATAATAGGCATAATTTTGAAATGGTGTTTAAAAAAATAAATAATGCACACTGAAACATAGATTTGCTAGGGTTTCCTCTTGGGGTTTTTGCTTGGGACCTACTCCTTTGCTAATGGCCTCTCTCAGGGGGGTCGCAGCTCCCCCTCCTCCACTGGCCCACTAGACCATAACTTGTTGGCACACTTATACTGAGGGGGGGGGATGAATCAGTATAGGACTATTTTTCCTTTTCTTACAATCTTTGTCAACTTATCAGTCATTAGCAGTTAATAAGAAATGCACATACAAACATATAATCCATAGTACACAAAGACTTAACGTGGAAACCCGAATGGGAGAAAACCACAAAACTTTTCTTAATAAAATCTTGTAGGCACTGACCTACTGCTACAATGCTTGCAAGCACCAACCTGCAATTGACACCAATCTCCTTGACTAAGCACCAATTCAATAATGTTTGTAGGCACCAACCTACAGGAGACACCAATCTCCTTGACTGAGCACCAACTCAGCAATAATGTTTGTCGACACCAACCTGCAAGAGACACCAATCCCCTTCGCTGAGCACCAACTCAGCACTGCCTGTAGATACCAATTTTATAGAAAACATCAATCTCTTCAAGCTGTCAATAATACCAGATTATCTCTTCCATTCAAGCCTTCATCTACACCAGTCTAATGTTCTGTCTCTGTTGTAACAATTCACAATCTTGCATAGTTTCAAAAGTTCCTTTGTCCATGCACCTCCCAGCCTCCCTTACATTACCTTCCTTTCATTCTCCAGCATCCTCAGACCTCAGAGCCTCAGAGATTCTCTTCACACGATCCACACTTACTAGCACTTCTTACTCTTCCATCCATTCTCCATCCTCTACATTTGAATTGGATTCGAGCATCGTTATTTATACAAAACATACATCCAAAGGTTTGTCCACATATCCAAAGAATGTTGCTATGGGGTTGGCTCCAGATCCCTTTGAATCTACAAAAAGATCCTTCGAACCCGGTCTTCAATTACCTTTCATCGCACGCCATCTACTTTTTTGGACAAAGCATGAACCATAACGCTTAGCAGTCGTTGGATCATATTAAGATTCAATCTCAACAGTTGATCTATTTCATTGTCCACCAATACACCCTTAGCGCTCAGCAAGCATTGGATCATCTTCTCAATTTAATCTCACTCGTTGATCTCGTTCCTCGCAGCATAGCTTCAATGTTCATCAACCGTTTGATCATCCCTGATTAGATCACAACCGTCAATCTGATTCCCTGTCCATCTCAACATGTAACACATCCTTAACGCATGGTCGCCATCCGATCTAGACCTCGAATTAATCTCGACCGTTGATCCAGTTCTCACATAGTTCAATCCTTTAGCTCATAGCCACCATCCAATCAGATCTTTGATTAGCCTCAGTCGTTGATTTGTTATCTTGATGGTTTCACCGTGGGTCTAAGGCATGTCTTTTCATACCTCTGTGGCCTCCAAAATGCACCTTCATGTTCCACCGCACTAATTTTACACCTATACTTAGACGCATTTCCAATCATTTCTCTGCGGATCTAAGGCATATTTTTTTATACTTCCGCGACCTCCAGAATGCACCTTCGCATTCCACCGCACTTAATTTGCACCCATACTTAGAAACTTTTTAAGTATTTCATCGTGGGTCTACGAGGCATCATAAGCCATCGGATCTCTCACCCTCTGAGTTGTCCGATCTGTGACAAACGGCGACCTCCTGGGCTGTCTGATCGATTCCTCTTACTTAAACATTTCATCAAAATCTCTTGGTACTTGGTCATTCTTGATACTTAGCCAATTCTTCGAAATCTTACCGTGGGTTCGCATGTCTATGGCATTTTCCCAACTCTATATCTGTGACCTCGTCCGTTCGACCAATTCTTGACACTTATTTGATTTTCGAACTCTCACCGCGGGTCCGCGGGTTTGCACCTATTTCTTCACATACTCTCGATTCTTCGTCGTGCTCACTATCTCCACGATGTCTTGGTACTTAGTCATTTTTTCAAAATCTTACAACGAGTCCACAGGTCTACAGCATTTGACCGACTCTATATCTGTACCTCGTCCGTCTGACCGATTCTTAACACTTAGTCGATTTTCAAACTCTCACCGCGGGTCCACAGGTTCATGCCCATTTCTTCACATACTCTTGATTCTCCATCGTGCTCACTATCTCCGCGATGTCTTGGTACTTAATCATTTTTCGAGATCTCTTGTGTTGATGTTACAGATGAGGTGGCTTCCGCATGGACCCCTTCTTCATGTTCACTGAATGACGTGGCATCAGTACGTGTCTTGACACGTGGCACTGTACGTGGCATCATTGACGTGGACTTCCTCTGATGTGGCATTCATCTAACTAGACACGTGGCGCTGATGAGGTTGCTATCATGGTTGAGCTGGCCCACCAAGTATCGGACCCCAATCTTTGATCTTAATCGTTGATCTCTGGGGATGAACGGTTAGAATTTATCCTGTTCCGTGTCCACAGTTCTCTACACCAAAAATTAACTCATTCTGCACGGTTCCATGACTCTTCGTTCACATTTAAACTATATGCTTTCACGTTTTCATTATAAACTCTTTATAGTTGTTTTTCCTCATGAATGTGGGATATATCAATTTTGTCAATTCTTCAATCAAACCACCGAGACCTTGTTCAGACCTATCACACCTCCTTGCACACTTGTCACGACATGTTTATGACCGAGTGCAATGTCTTGCAGAAACTCAACAATGCACAGGGATGTTCTTTGTTTCCTCTATCTGTTCATGGATTCGTGTTACAGGTTCTAGTTTGATCCTTGGACATGTCATTTGCAGGGTCATTTTGTTCCTCTTTCCTTCATTCACACGGAGTCGCCATTCTTCTTTAAACCTGTGCAACCAAAATTCAATCTATTGTATTTTCGCACAGTGACTTCATCTTCAGGGTAAACAAAGAACACTTGCAGAAATTTAACAACGTATAGTCATCTTTCATACACAAAGGCTTATCAATTTGCAGAGACATTCATAGTCTCCCCCTACCTATGATATCAATGACATCCTTTGACATCAATGACAACACAATTTCCAACATAACTTAGATTATGCAATGACTTCATCAGCTTTCCAACAATCGGAGGATGCATTGGCCAAAAAAAACCAAGACAAAACTCTAATCAAGCTAACAAATTCATGAAACAACTGGAAAATCTCCCAAATGTAAAGGTGTTTCTACCACTTGAAATGTCCAAGGCACAATTTATGGCAATGTAGAGGTCAAATAAAGCTTAAAGGATAAAACATCCTATTTGTGATAATGACATGTGACACTAAATTGCACTTTCAAAGGCCCACTTAAATTATGAACACCCTCAAGGATATAGCTAGGGAATATTAAAGACAATAAGGGGTAAGAAATGACCTTAATGAAGGAGCGCCCAAGATAGGGAAGTGCCATGTAGCTGTAATATGATAACTTAAGGGTTCCATTTATCAATGGATGGGTCGGCCTCCTAAGGAAAGGGGTCCCAACAAAAAATAGACCTATAATGAGCTAAAGAAAGGTGAAACAACACATAATTTCTTCCAAAGAGTTTTGATTATGCTAGAATGCCCTAAAACCACAAAAATAATGCCTAGGGAGGTGCGCACTAGGTAGTAGGACAAATTTGTGGGTTTGGAATGTCCATTTACTCCCTTTTAAACCCTAAAAGTGTTAGAATTAGGGAAGAAAAACAGAAAAGTACTTTCTTTAAATTTTTCTGATAGATAGAACAGCAAGAGCATAAAAATCTAAATCAAACTCAGAGCAGAAATGTAGTAAACCAGTAGATCTGAAAATAAGCTTAGATCTAAGCTATAAATTTATTTCTAAGTAAGCAAGACAACCAGATCTAAACTATAGGTAAAATTTCTGAGTTAGATCTGAACAATAGATTTATTCCTGAATGATCAAAACAACCAGATCTAAACAGTGAATAAATTTCAGAGTTAGCAAAACTAATAGATCTTAACAGTAGTGTTATTTCTGAGCAAATAAAACAAATGATCCATAGAAATACTTCTTAGAAATTAGATCTGAGCCATAGGACTTATTCCTGAGTATGTTAATCAATAGATCAGTACATAAACAATAAAATAAAGCTGAAGTAGCAACTTACCTCTTGAAGACTTACCTCTGTGCAGTAAAGAAGAGCATGACACATACAAGGGATGGTATGCCACTGTTGTTATGCTCAGATAAGTCTAAGAGTCATGGATCTACCTCAAAGGGTTAGATCTCTTGTCAATGAGAAAGAGGACTGATATGCCACCGTAGAAAGCCTCACACAACAACAAGCAAACCCCAACAGAAATACTGGAAGCAAAACCTAATTTCAACCAGCAATGAGAAAGAAAAATATGACAGCAATGAAGGAGGCTTGGAAGCTTCAGATCAGGACGACAGTCCTGGTTCAAGCCCTAACTACCCAACAATAGGGCCGCAGCCTAAGCATGCTTCAGATCTACTCACAGAAGAGGGACGGCAGCCACTTAGGAGAGGGTTGGTAGCACTGGACTGACAGGAGGAGAGGGCGGCAGCATAACCCTCACACACAAAAGCCTTCAGCATACAGCAACCCTCAATCAAGGCCTCAAGCAGCAGCAAAAGAACTCAGCAACAACAAAGAAAGGGGCCGAAATCTGGACTGTCAAAGGAGGTTGGACTGTCACTGTTACAAAGGGGGGGCGCACCACACATAGAGCAATCCGCCACACTTTGAAAAGAAAGGAAAGAGTGAGTGTAAGTAAAAGTGAGGGGGGAAGGGTTTATATTTATACTTTTAGGCTAGGGCTAGGCTAATAAAAATATGATTAAAAATAACATATTTAGTTAATATAAATATTAATTTAATATATTATAATTAAACATTAATTAATATTTTTCTTATTAAGCCCTAAAACAAAAAATACAAACCCCAATCAAACTCAAACTCAAAGAAGAACAAGTAAGGGGTTTAGGAGAGGTTTTTCTTAGTGGCAACACATGTCCATATATTTCTCAAGGTGACCAATTAACTTTATCATCACTGCATATGGGATACATCCCTCATGTGGTCATACTCATCTTCACAATCTCTCATAGGTCCTGTGGACCATCCTAGGAGAGAGGAAGAGGATCACATACCAACATATCTTGGCATTACACCAAGATCTCCCTGATCAAAGACCAGATTGCCCCAAAACAAATCTGGGGTCTTAACCACCAAAGTACAAGACCAAGGATCAACCCATGCTTTAGACATGGGTACCCTAGAACATATCTAGGGGCCCTAGACATATCTAGGGACTTATATTGCTTGGTCCCAGACCAAGAACCCCAGTTAACTACTGGGGGCCCTCACAAGGGTCTTTTGTTGCTTGGTCCCAGACCAAGAACCCCAGTCATCTACTGGGGGCCCTCACAAGGGTCTTTTGCCATGGCACTAACTGCTTGGTCCCAGACCAAGAACCCCAGGAGTGTACTGGGGGCCCTAGTCCACAACTAGGGTCTTAAGCCTTCCTCCAGGGAGAATGGCTCTTGCAGCTGCATTAAATTCAACAAAAAGTACTGAGCCTTATTTTAGGGTGTATCACAATGTTGCACGAGGACGCGTCCCTAGGGCCGAGGGTGCACTCCCCTCACTCCCCACCCTCCTAGGACATGGGGGTACCTAGAAAAATATTTTTCCATGCCCTCCTTTTTGCAAAACAAGGAAAAACACTATGAAACATTTTTCTAGTGTGCAGGGCCCGTATCACTAAAAAGGGGGTGTGTGAACACAACCCCTCCCAAAAAGCGGGACATTTGGTTGCCCCCTCCCGAAAAGTAGGACATCTAGGAGCCCCCCTTATTTTTTGTTAAGAAAAAAAATCAAATAAAACAAATATTATTAAACAAAAAAATTATAATTTCCCTTACCTAGTCTAACTCTACCTAATGGCATTGACTATTTGATGTTCATTTGGTGTTGATATTTTTTAGCTACTTTTAGTTTTCACTGTCCATTGTTAATGTTTAGTTTTGACTTTAGATATAGATGACTAAGTCTTTGACTCTTTACTATTTTTGAATAATTATAACTTACTATTTTAGTATCTATTATTTACTTAACCTATCTAAAATCTGAATAATATATTTCATTTTGTTATAAGTTATAAATTTTAAATTTTGATGTGCATGTATCATTGATCCAATGCAAAATATGATAATATCAAATACATTGGTGATTGATGAATCATGTTTGTATCATTTACACATTTGATTTTACACTGTACAATGATGAATTGTTATTGTTGGGATTTTTTTTTTTATAATTTTGGATATGGGGCCCCCTATGCTAGGGACCCCAACATCCCCCCATCCCCCATGACATTTCGTAAAATTTGGGGGGTGTCCCACACATTCCCAAAGTGCGTTTCCCCACTCCCACGTCCCAAAAACTTGGCGGATCATTGATTTATCAAAGGTGGAAGTTCTAGAATATGTACCAAATTCCAATGTTATATTTATCATCTCGATGAATTTATCGCCAAGGGTCCATAATATAACTTATCGGCAATGTCGAGGAAAATATCAGGAAACTTTAAAAAATATATATAAAATTGATCATTTTTTCAATTTTTTAAACATCTAAAGCAACAACAACATAAAACAAACACATTGCTACATAAATATGAAAATAAAACTATATAAAAGATTTATAGAATGTCAAGTGGTACATCACACATCGATATTGAAATATGATATCTGTTATGAGTCATAAGTCCTCATAAGATGATACAAAATCACATCGAAACAAAAATAAATGTATCTCATGAGATGAATCATGGCAATGAAAACAATGGATTTCCCCTTGTTTGCTTGATGGAAAATGGTCACAGTATCCTCAGAGTTCAATCCCCTAACTCATTTTTGCAAAATGAGGGTTAAAAGACCAAGAATTCGATTATAAGGCAAGATTGATGCAAACAGGGTGATAATTTCCTTTGACTCGCGATAATTTCAAAAGATGAAATTATTAAAATTATCGCAATAATTGGTGTCGATATTATCAGCTTGGGGAATGACTCATGATGTATCACAATACAGGAAATATATCGCCGATAAATGTAACACTGATGTGTACCTCGGACAGTCTTCTACAGCTTGCACAGTGGATCGGGGCACCTTCATTACAGCAGCAACAGATCTGTATATCATCATAATGAGACCACAGCAGCAATTAAAGAAAACTGGGGTACAAGTCTAAGTTTAGAGCGCATGCACGCATATATCTTTGAGTTTAGGGCGACAGCTTTAGATAGATAGATTAGGATAAGGATTATCTCTCTATTCTAGATAAAGTGTTGAATTCAGTGATATCCTATTTTCCACTAGCTTTCGATTTTTTAGTTTGACTGTGAGCTAGGGCACAGACTCCAAGGGAAGCTTAACTGTCTTTTGGAGCACACTATCTCATCCCTTCATGTAGATCTCTAGAACGATTGTAAACCTTAAAGTGTGACCTTCTCAGGTCTATAAGAGAAAGGGAAGAGGTACAAATTCATTATTGAGTTTTGAGTCTAGTAGCCAGCAATTTAGTTTTTTTCCTATAGCAGATTTTTCATGTTCAGGATCAATGAAAAGCGGTGACAGGTTTTCACAGTCGTGTATTCAGTTCTATTTATTGTTTTCTACAGTATGTGTTCATAGATTCATGCATCTAGTACTTGTTAACCCCCAGATTGCCCACCACTGGAGGGTTAAGATCCAACGAGATTCCATCAGGCTGGCCTCATTGCAAGTGCATCCAGATATTCTCAATGATCAGAGATTATTTCAGAGTTAGTTTCACCAGATTCCGAGAAACTTCTATCTTTAGCAATTTGTTTATTTCCAGGAGCTAGAGATCCAGGGCTCACATGTCAAATAGGTTTACATATTCTTGGTCCTCGCGACCTCACAATGTCGATGAGCCTATTTTGAGTGACATGCAAGCAATTTCACGACAATTGCTATTTTTAGCAGTTTGCTTTCTAGGGCTTGCATGTTTCTGAGCACATATTTGGGTTCCTTACAAGAAAGTGAGTCAAATGACACTACTCTCATCCACATGTGAGATGTTTCTATATTTAGCAAAATCTTATGTTAGACTTGCTATATTTGGTAATAGTCTCACTAATGTTACCTATTGACCGCCTATGCAGCACATGGGTCAACTCATGTATCATGAAGTGTTACATCCATGTTGAAGACAGTATTTGGTTCTACTTGGCATCTGATGTTCCAGCACTAAAATTTTGTAAACGAAATTTCCGCACCCCTGCGTGGGTTGATAATGTAATGAGTCAGCATGAGTCATAGTTAGGTCAGGTACTTTGGGATGTTTCCATTAAGGGAGTTCCTTTCACCGAGGGTTTTTTATCCTCAGGTTGTTAGCCGGGCTTTCGGGCCTGGTTGACTTCCCTTGAGTTTTTCCCTCCTCACATGCAATAATTTCCTCCAGAGTGGTGAAAGGCGTCTTAATGGTTTCGTCCTTTGGTAACCTTCATTTAGGAATGTTGTAAATGACCATGCTAGACTGCGTCTAAAGTTTCGCGGAATTTCGTCGAGTCTAGGTAAGTTTTTTTNNNTTAATTAAATTTAATTAATTTTCCTAAGGTTGGAATTTTAATTATTTAATTAATTAAATGTTTTTGAGCAATTAATGTAAAAACTTAGTCTTTGGGGTTTTGATAGGGGTATTTGTGCTCAAAAGAAATGTAACGGCACCCCCTACACCCTTAGGCCAAGTTTCAGCTCAGTTGGACGAGTTTTGGTATGTCTAAGTCCACTCAGAGTCGGAGTCAGTCAAAAACAGCAATTTTAATTGCTAAGGTCAGATGTAAAAATTGTTGTAATTTTTGAGTTAGTGAGTTAGTAGGTTGGTGGCAATAAGCAAGAAAACCCCCCCTAACCTACCCAAACCCATCCTAACCCTTTCCAACCTTAATCTACCCATTTACCTTTAGTTAACAC
>JASDQU011179443.1:47817-59789 GCA_032191745.1 Picea mariana | reverse complement strand
TGCAACCTACGAACTGTTCGCACCCTGGCTATAGTGCAACCTACGAGAATTGGTCATTCTCGCACTCTGCCTATATAGCAACTTGTGAACTTCCCTTTTTATAAGGTTTTTACATAGGAAAATACAACTTCTTTTCTCAGGAAAAGTTCTTCTCCCTTCTCTCTTCAGGAACTCAGGCCACTGACCCCTCTGAAGGCAACAGATAGGTTTACATCATTAACGATCATAGGGATGACGAAAATAATTTGTAACAGTGATCCTCCTGGTGTGGCCACTTTCCAGACCATGCTTCTATATCTCAGGTGGACTTGGAGTTTTCTTAGTACGATGCCCATCTACATGACTGGCAGTTGGACCATGTTGTAGTTTCCTTTGTATATCTGATAGACTTTGCAGTAGGACTGCATTATTTTCAGTCTACTTTTCCTGCTCCTTTATCAACCTTTCATTGTCATCCTTATAACTCTATAATTCTTCCATGAGGCTTCTTATAGTTTTGGCCAAATCTGGAGGGGTTTCCACCACTCTCCTTTCATCAAATTCTTCCTCTCTATTGTGGGAACTCACCCCCAACTCATGGTGTGTCACCATCCATTATATTGTAGTTTTCATGTTGTTCATTGACTGCTTGACAAAAATGACAAAACATTTTATGTTAGTTACTAATATACAAATTCATGAACAACACATATTATTGCAAAGTGAAGTTAGCTTCTTTATTTGGAAACATTAGCAACATACAATGCATATATCCAAAGCATATATCAACAATAGAATTTTTTGTTCCTCTCTTCGGTAGAGGTTCAGACAAGTTTCTTATAGAAGGGGGTAAGGTAGGGTGAAACCCCATAAATTTTTCTAATAATATTTTATGCGACTTGTACATGATCCCAAGCAGGCCAAGTGTTGTTGCCATGCTCTGATACCAATTTGTAACACACCTGACCCCTAAATACCCTTTCTAGGGATGGGACATCCAATTTTTGTTCGTTAAAATCATATCAAATCATATCTCCAAGTTATTCATCCTCTTCCACTCATCCATAGCTTTCTAATGACTGTTACCAGCTCAAAATTCAATCCTTGGTTTGCAAGATACAACCTCTCGAAGTTATCCGGGCGTTGTTAGTTGGAGTCTTTGGTGTTCGACGTTGGACGCCCCTTTTCTTACTGCATGCATACTCCCTGAAGTCCCAAAATATTTCCACGTGGCCTTGGCCATTCAAATATCGACATTTTATGTTTTCGACGATCGACGTTGAACATTTCAGCATTTGACAATCAATGATCGAAGTTCTACGTTTTCAGCATTCGGTGATTGGTGATCGACGTTGAACGTTTTAGTGTTTAGCAATCGACAATCAACATTGATCATCCCTATACTATCCTATGCCCCAAATATTCCAAACTTCCAGACTCTCAGAGTCTCGGTTGCATCACCAACCACGTTGGCTAGGCAGGCATGGAGGCTGACATGCGACGAGGGCCAGAGGTGACACATGTCCTCATTAGGGGGTGACACATGTCATGCTCTAATAGGAATAAGGGGTCTATGAATCATCCATATTCGATGACATGTGGCACCTTAGATGCAGGTCCACATCACCCTGGATGATGTCAATAAGCCATGTCAATCCCCGACATACAACCTTCTAACTTCTTTCAAATCTCACGGTTGAGATCTGTCCATGTAGACCCATAGATCCACGGTTCCCATTACTTCACAAGTTCGAGCTTCAGAGCTTACCAACTCCTCACATCGTGAATCCCCCAAAGAGCCAAATCTTCATACTCTCTAATCTAGCACCACATGTCCTCATCCTATCAACGGTTGAGATTCACTTCATCGTTCGCGACTTCAGAGGTTTTCACACTCTGAAAAGTCTTGGCCAAATTCGTCCGGAGTACCATGTATCTGAACTATAGGATCTCTCGCCACGATGCATTCCCACTTGATTGGGTAGTTAAGAGGGGTTCTCAATGGAGTCCTTAGATCGACGAATGAGAGGGATCCTGAAGGATCCAAGGATCGACGGTCTGTGTTACTTCATAAATTCGACATTCTATGTTGAACATTGGTGTTTGGCATTCTACGCTCTATGTCCTTATATCTTCACATTGATACCATGAATACCCGAACTCTCGAATAACCATTGATCTGTGGACACACGTCCCTATATTCTCAATGGTCCAGATTAACTTCACGACTCTGGAATTTAGGACATTCAGTGCTAGACCACTCCTATTCTCCTGAAGTGGAACTTCACCAAAGTACTTAACACTACCCTTCCTAAGTCTGATCTAACAACTGAGAGAGATCTCCACTGGATCCCTAGATCTACGAGCGTAATTAATTCATGACTCCGGCCTTCAAGTGTTTTCGAGGTTTGTGGAATCATAAGTCCCAAAGTCCTGAAGCCAAAGTAGCATCACTCCTTTTGGGCTTGGAGAGGGGTTTCTAACCTTGGGTCATATGGGATCATATTTGTATTCTGGGATACACTCAGCTCTTAGTCAAGACTTTATTAATTCCATGGGTATGAGCTCTCAGTCACATGGGTGGAGGGTATGAAGGAACGCCCTTCTCCCACAGAGTTGAACTTGACATTCCCACTAAGGTGAACTCAAAAGTTTGGCAGGACTTAAACGTTTCAGTTAATCCTACCCCGACTCTCCTGCGGATTCACATCCCATAACTCTCTAGCATATAACTAACGTAAATCGAAAAGCAAGTAAAAATAGCAGTTTACAGAAGTAGAATGAGCATTTCTAACAACTATTCAAACACTTCAAGATTTAACCATAAACATAGACATTTAATCATCACATCTAATATATTACATAGAGTATTAGAATATCTATCAAAACTGGAAAATGTGAAGCGACTTCTGAAAGGGGTGCATGTTTCTACCCAACCATAGGCACAACTACTCATGTCAGATTTACTGCTAGCCACCCTCAAGCTAGAACAGGATGCTTTGAGAGATATTATTTCTTCTTGCTCCACAACAGTCAGGGATGGAGGTTACTCTCCTCCTCCCATAGGATCTTGGAAACCGGATTCCTCTACACCAAGCAAGGAGGTCTGCAAGAGCACTTCCTCAATCACTCATCATCCTTATTTTTCAACTTGTAGAGAGACCTTTCCCAAGGCTTCTTGAAGCCAAAATAATATTGCTTCTCAGCTTTTCTCTCAAATCCAGAGTCAAAGCATGCTCTCTTCTCTTCTAGAGATTGTTTTCTCTAATATTCTTCTTGCAGATTTATCTCTATCCCCTGAATTACTTCCTTTCTTTCCTTCCTCATCAAGGTTGTGTGGGTATGAGTCCCCAAATCATGGTCAGGCCTGGAAGCCTTAAATATGAGTACCTTGCTCTATCTCCTCATTAACTCTTGAGGATGACCTTCCAACTACCAGCCTAACTGCTAATTCATTTCTGGGTCAGAGGAATGTTGAGCAACTAAACCCAGTAGGTATTGGTTTGGTGAGGGTCATCTCAACCATTCTTGGTTTCCCTCACCATCTCTCTCATAGCATCCATGGTCTATCTTGGAAAACTCCCCCCCTTCAGAGGTTGTGCAACACATATCCAATTTCTATTAATAACATAAAATTCATACATTGACCCTTTTATACAAAGGTTCATCAAATCAAACATTCACACATATTTATTCCATAGTCTCTTGGCCAGTTATAGTTATATTTACAAACTAGGGGAAGAAGGGGTATTACACGTCCCATGCTTTCTCACTTTAGTGCCAATCAAAATCATGGATTAATGGAGAAATCTTATCCTCCCACATATGACCGAAAGAAATAAATTCTTCTAGGTTATCCTTCCTTTTAATATTTTTCAGAATTGACTTGATTCTAAGACCTAACTATGTTTTCCATTAGTTCCTCCATGATTTGAGAATAACCTCTCAAAACTCTTGAGATATAACAATTTAGGCAGTTGCTAAAGTTGTAGGTGTTTCTCAATTGGTGTCCACGACTACAAACTCTATTCTCTGTGTGAGGGGTCTTTAAATATTATGGAATTATCCTTGTAGCCCCAAGAATAAAGTCTTATGGTCCTTCGCATTACCTTTAGTACATTTAGGCAAGGTAAAAGATCCCTCTTTCATGTTTTTTTTCCCACCATAACAATGTATATATAGGGGCTAGCTATAATCCAAATAGTTTTTTTTCTTCTTGAGCTTCGTTGCAAATCTTTTCATCATTTTTATTTCTAGTTGATTGATCCTTGTATATCCTCGGTGCTAGCTATGATGAGGGTTTGAATCTATTTCATTTATTACACATCTTGCCTAGATATCAAGCCCTAGGGATCATGTATTACATTTTCATATCTAATTTAATTCCCTTATAAATCGTTCTTCATATGCATGTTTGAGTTGTCTAGGGGTTTTTTTTTACTGTTGTCTGTACCCTAATTTTTTGAACACAAGTGGAAAAAGGTTAAGTTTCCATGCACCTTGTGGAAAAGATAATGATCTATGTTCTCAACATTCCAAATGACCCTTAGACTAGACCAACGACCTCCCTTGGATACTAATAGTTGTCTCTTTTGTTAACCAAACTTATTGCCAAAATTTTGCAAAGACTTGAGTTTGCATTATTGGGTAACAAACTTTGTTGACATTGTATAAATTTGAGCTTATCCTAAGATCTTTCATAGAGGGAAAATCGTCACACCCTCTCGATAATCATTGACTTCTATTCAAGTGTTAAGTGATCCTTGCCCTAGATTGATCCTATGCATAGATCAAATGCAAACAAGAGATACAATTATCTTATTTAAATAACAATTAATCACATTTGTTTGTTTTCAGAAAGGGTTTTAATTCATTGTTTAAATATCACATGTTAAAACCCTTCTTTCTGTACAATTCCTAGGAATTTTTTGGTTCTGTTTATTCCCTAGAAACAAATTGAAATAATAAAAATGGTAGCGAATTCACTCAGGGTTTGAATATCATTACTATTTTAAAATTATTAGATGTTAAAATTGTTGGGTAACTAGAGTGAAATTAGGATTAAGTGAACCTACCTTGTGTAGTGTTTTCTTTTATGTTTCTCCGATCCATAAACATGCAACAATATTAAAATCCCCAACGATTGTATTAGCCTTTGAATGATTCCATTTTCTTGAGTTCCAATGTCACTATTAAATATTACATTTAGGGTCTGAAACATGTATCAAAATAAGGTCCATTACCATAGTCCGCAAGGTGCAAAGATTATTTGAAATCTTGTGTGTTGACACATATTACGTCACTCTAAATATTGCCTGACAAACCTGGTATTTCTATGTTTTAAACCATCATTGTTTGATGGTATATCTCTGAAATTTAACACACATTGTAAGTTTTTGTCGCTCATAACCAGATAATGTTTAAATGGCATGATTCGCATATCTAATCGAGGATACAAGAAAACGATTTTAATGCATGTTGTTTTAGCTGGAGTTTCACATATGCTCTCAGTTATTTTTATGATCTAGTTGTATCTTCATAGTTTCATTTTTACATTGGACTCGACATTTAAATATGTTCTAGAATTTTCGATTTCCATTATGCTAAGTATCTTGTGCTATGAATCTTCATTCATTTAATGAATAATTATGGTCATGGATGTGGAAATTCCTTATATCACAAAGGGTTCATTTGAAGTCAATCCATGAGATTCCCATCATCTTAGAGTTCACATCTCTACACATATCTAATTGCACAAGTATATCAAGGGTGAATCGTTAATATGCAGCGAAATATCCCAAGTGAACAATAAACATGTGCCAATTTTGAATGACAATTTAAGCATAAATCCATTAGTGTTGCAATTCTGGGTATACTTTGGGAACATATTATATATGTTTACATATGTTGAGTATTCAAAGTAAATTTCAACTTATATGTGAGTATATTCTCCATGGAGGGGGTGAACCACGGTAATTCATGTGTTGTGTGGACTGATTATCGGTTATATCTTTGTTGTTAATGGTTAAATCTTATATAAATGCTTTGATGAAGTAGTTATATCTCTTGATCTACATGCATGCATAAGGAACAACAGGATAACTAATATTGGTGAATGAAAAAATATTTCTTAATAAACTAAATAGAATTCTCAGCACGCACTAACAGATCCCCACTTAATCCTGGACTGCAGACACTTGAGTATTGCAATCACCCATTAAGACTATCTCGGGTGAGACTGAGCAGTGCACTCTGTGTACTACATTGCCTTCTGGTTTACCAGGAGGGTCGATAGTTTTAGAGGCTTTGTTGGAACCCTAGTAGACCTGAACCTAGGTCAATCATGTTAAAGAAATAACTCAGATAAGAAACCAACAAATGGTTCTGTTTCCAATTGGAACAACAAAGGTTTGAGTGGATGTGATCTGGTGAAGATTTGTTAAAAGAATGTAAGATCTGTGGAAGGTGGGTCGAAACAATACATAATCAGATGATGAGAAGGTGAGAAGAATGTGCTTCTAGAAGGGGATGTTGAGACCATGGAATCCAACAAAAGCAGAGATAAAAAGCTGGATAAAGACAAAAGAGATAGACTTTGCGCAGAAAGATAACATAAACCCTAGAGTAACACCGCGCAGATACCTTGAGAAGTATGTGTTTACTGATCTGATTCATTTCCTTTGATTTTCCACACTTATTGCAGAAGTGGATATTGAGGTTGAAGGATAATCACGCAACAAACCAGATCCGACAGTTAGAGTCAACCCCAGTTTAAATTGAGTAGTTACAGCAGGTGAATAAAAAATTCGCCCATGCAGTAGATTTTTGGCTCGACAGTATTGTAGCAGGATTTATAACAGAATTTGCAGTAGAAACTGTGAAGTTGTACAACGCAGCAGAGCAATAATTTCTACGAGGGCCTTGAGGAAGGTATATTCGATCGTTGTATACTTGTATTAAGATACTGTTGTATAAAAAAGGTGTAATTACAATGGAATCAAACATCTAAACTTCTCTGTGTGCATGGGGGAAGGGGGGAAGCACTGACATAAATAGGAAAAATGGAAGGAGAAGTGGAGAAGGGAAAGGAGGAGTCCTTGCACCCAATCATGATGGACGATGACCAGATCAAGTGAATCATGGTGACAACTAGAAAGACACATGGTGGAGTACGCTACCAATACAAGGTGAACACTAAGAAGAGAGACATAGCCGCAAGGGAAGGCTTAGCAAGTGATGAAGAAGAGGTCGATGATCTTCGGGATGTGGAGAAGATTGAGGAAATCCTGTGTGCACCATATGAGAGGAAAATGAGAGGTCCAAGAGAGGGAATAGAAGGAAACAATCCTATTCATGTTAATGTCAGTGTGGAACCCATGAACCCATGTCCGACTAATACATCAAAATGAACACCACTGTTTAGAGAACCAAGTTTTGGGAGAAGGAGGACAACAGGAAGTACATCCACACAAGGAACAACAACTGGGGGAGCCAGTTCAGGAAATATTAGTCAAGGGTCTACACTGTGCAGAGGTAGTAGTTTGACACAGTTTGCAATGGAAGGACATGATCCCACCATTCAGTTACCAAAATTTTGGGGCGAGGCAGAAGAAGATCCTGAGAAACACTTGTTCATTTGTGCAAATATCTGGGAAGAAAAATAGATCACCAATGAAGATATTAAACTTGCACATCTAGCCATTACGCTAAGAAATCACGCACTAGACTGGTACATAAGTCTAGACATAAACAATGCACCTGGGACGACAAGGACAATGACAAACATTAAGAAGTTATTGATCAATGAGTTCTAGAAGCTGGTATCAGAGGATCAATACATGAACAAGATGATAGAAATCCGATAGAAACTAGGAGAATCTGTCTGGGAAATTGACCAGTGATTTAAGCGTTTGAAAGGGAAATTGAGGAATGCCATGGATGACATGCAACATAGGCATCTGTTTGTGAATCATTTGTTACCACACCTAAAATACCCACTCAGACAACAAAAATTCCAATCTCAAGCAGACGCTCTACAGAAAGCCTTGCAAATGGAGAAGAATTAGTACCACAAGACAGATCCAACTATAGAGGAGTTGAAGAAGGATCTGAAGAATCTTACCTTTCAATTCAATCAGAATAAGGGAAAGGACAAGAGAGCAGTTGTTTGATGTACCACATGTAGAACAAAAGGGCACCATAAGAATTAATTTCCAACATTCACACAGTATATGGCAACAGAGATGCCAAACCCATTGCCAATAGGAGGACCCTGATGTGAAATTTGCAAGACACATAGGCATGATCCATATCATTGTCCTATGAGGCAAAAATACCAGACAATACCAAATAATGCATACTGCTCTTTTTGCAAGTCAGTAGGGCACGATGACAAATACTACAGAACAATGGATCTGATGAGGGAACAGATGTTAGACACATATAGGGTGTAAGTCGAAATGATGACTGGGAAAGCTGCACCGCAATTTAATCAGGCACCACCACAGTATAATACTGTGCTGTAGAAATATAAAAATACGCAATTGTAGCAATATAACAATGCGCAACCACAATAGTATAACATTGTGCAACTGCAGTATAACCCCACGTAGTATAATCAGGTACCTCAATACAATACACTTCACATAGATCGCGTTGGGTACAGAGGAGGAGGAAGAGGCAGAGGAGGCTTTGGACACGGAAGAGGTCCAATAGTGTGCCATAATTTCCAACAACTAGGACACTATGCAAGAGAATGTCCACTCCCACCAACGACCTATATGTATTGTCATGCATCAGATCATGACACGTAAGAATGTCCTATGTTACTAGGAAAGATCCAGGAAAAGAGGAATCAGAACAATTAGAATGTTCAGTGGATTTCAGCAGAAGAAAGGGATGAAAGAATAAACATCAATTAGTGACGCGCAGAGGTGCTAAAACTAGAGAGGATGCGGTCAAACAGGAACCAGTACAACACTAGTGGATTAAGAAGAATATTGAGCCACCCAAGCGATTTGATGCAGGAAAGGAGAAGGAAACCTTTAAGGAGGCCAGATAATAATTTCTCAAGCATAATTTTGCATCTACATCTACCGCTCAACATAATCAAGGCGTCCCAATGTATGAAATGTCGTCAGCATTGGACCATACCAGTGAATTCCATCCGGGAAACCAAGTAAGTTGTATTAAAATTTTCCTGCAATCCTGCATTCAAGTATTTAAGGATCCATCATCTGTTCTAGTATTACAGAATCTATTAAATAGATGTGCTACAAACTCTAAGAGAAATTTAGAATAGAGGACAGTCAATCACCTCCATGCTAGAAGGAGAACCAACAGAGAGTTTAGATTGAATGCCAACATCAGAGATTTTAACATGGGTGATGTGATATTAGATATGGGATCTGAAGTGAATGTATTTCCCAAAAAGACATGGAAATGCATGGGAGAACCTACCTTAAGCTACTCACCAGTCCAATTGAATCTAGAAAACCAACACAGAGTTATGGCAATAGGGAGGTTGAAAGGAGTGGCAATAGATCTAGACGGAGTGCATGCTAAGGAAGACTTTGAAGTGATCGAAATCATGGATGGCGCAACACCATGTCCAACATTACTAGGATTGGATTGGGCGTTTGACAATTAGGCGATAATCAACCTGAAGACCAGGAAGACGACATTTGAGTCAAGAGAATACATGGTTATTGCGCCTCTAGATCCATCAGAAGCTGAAACATTTGTGGAACCAACATGTTTAGACCTAGATAAAATTAACCAATTGTACCGAACCATCGTGTACACCGAAGACTACATCAATCCAACAAATGATGGTGTACTTAGCTAGATAAGTATCACATCATGTGCTTCCAACTTGGACACAAGTCTAGATAATTGGCAGCAACGCCCACATGAGATATCAACCAAAATATGCACACAAATAGACCGCGCAGTAAGGTGGGTTGGGACAGAAATCAGAGAACCTCCAAGTTTCCATGGAAACAACGACTTGGAATAATTCCTAACAAGATATGAAGACAAAGTATCATATACTCAGAGATTTTTGTCTCTTGACATCGCACTTAAGGCTACACCTGCAAGATGGTGGGGTGCACACAAATAAACAATAAAGGATTGGTACCAATGCAAAAGACTACTGCACATCAAATTCAGCTCAGAACAAAAGAGGAGCGCAGCTCAGAAATACAATGGACATGGGGCACCAGTGGAACACTTGGAGAAGTGCATAGCGCTGTGGAAAATGACACCCCCGGAGGAATGTCCTCATCATTTTGTGCGCACATTAGAGGGTATCCCAACAAACTGGTACACATACCAGGAACTACGCAGAGGAACTACGAGTTGGCCAATATTACATCAAAACTTTACAGTCACTTTCTCATTCGAACATGAGAAGCCCAACATAGATGCAACACTTAAGAATATAAGAGGGGTGATACTCATTAATGAACCAGAAGTTGAACTCATAACAGAAGAACAACATCAAAACATACAGACAATGATAGAACTGATGTCATGCTACCATGTGCAGGAAGAAGGACCAGATGAAGACGATCCACGTGATATTCAAATCAAGGAAGTTGAATGCAAAAGAGAAGTGGAAGGTCCACCTCTAGAATCAAAAGTAATTGTTGTGCCGATCAAGGTGAAGAAAGTCAACATTGGGACAGTTGAAAATCCCAAAATGGTCAACATTGGGGACTACTGGGACGAGCAAATGGTGAAAAGGATAACGGAGTTACTGTGTGAGTACAGTGACCCGTTCCCAATGAAATTCACAGAAATGAAGGGTATTGTAGGAGAACTTGGAGAGATGAAGATCCCACTCAAACCGGAGGCAAGACATATCAGACAGAGGCCTTACAAATTGAACCCCATATACAAGCAGAAAGTCAGAGTAGAAATCGACAGAATGCTGGAAGCAAGAATCATAGAACCTGTAGAAGAATCAGAATGGATAATCCCCATGGTAGTTCAGGAGAAGAAGCAAGGCGGAATAAGAATCTTTGTAGATATGAGAAAGCTCAATGATGCTTTCCTACATTATCCCTTCCCTACACCTTTTATAGATGAAGTCCTAGAAAATGTGGGAGGTCAGGAAGCATACTCATTCACTGATGGATTCTCAGGCTACCACCAAATCAAGATAGCACCAGATGATCGGTACAAGACTACGTTTGAAACAGAATGGGGATCCTACCAGTACATAATCATGCCCTTTGGACTGAAGAATGTACCAACAATATTTTCCAGAGTAGTCATTGTTGCCTTCAAAGAATTCATCCATCAGTTTCTAGAGGTATATTTGGATGATTGGACAGTGTACATCCTATTGAAGGATCATGTAGAGGTTTTGAGGATGATGTTAGAAAGATACAGGTAATGCCAAATATCCTTGAACATTAAGAAATGTATATTTGGAACACCTTTCAGAATTTTGTTGGGTCACATAGTATGCAGACAAGGTTTGATCGTGGATCCTGCAAATATTGCAGTAATTGTGAACTTACCACCACCGAAATCAGTGTGCTAGTTCAGGGCCACATTGGGACATATAGGATATTACAAATTTTTTATAAAGGGGTATGCGCAGACCACTGCGCCGATGGAGAAATCGCTCAAGAAGGATACTAGATTTCAGTGGAACGAGGAATGTCAGTGCAAATTGGACACCCTGAAGGAGAACATGGTCACAACACCCATATTAGTCTTTCCATATTGGGAGAAGACATTCCATGTACATGTAGATGCATCATCCATAGCCCTGGGAGCTATTTTGGTGCAACAAGGAGTAGGGGATTTGGACCATCACATAGCATTTGCGAGCATGAAACTGTCAGACTCCGAGAAAAATTATAATACCACAAAAAGAGAAGGTTTAGATATGGTCTACTCGCTTCAAAAGTTCAAGCATTACCTACTTGGAAAACATTTTAAGATGTTCACAAATCATTCAGCCCTTAAGTACCTAG